>VMDR010002002.1:0-103701 GCA_007922815.1 Macrotus californicus
TATTCCTAACAATACCAACGGCGTTCACCTCAGAACTGGAACATCTAATTGTAACATTTATATGGAACCAAAAAAGAACTTGAAAGCCAATGAAACCTTGAGAAAGAATAAAGGAAAGGTATCACACGCCCTTATTTCAAACTATACTACAAAGCAACAATAATCAAAACAGTATGATATTGGCATAAAAACAGATATGTATACAATAGAACAAAATAACCCAGAAATTGTTGCTTATCATGGTCAGTGAATCTACGACAGAGGAGGCCAGGATATACAATGGGGTAAAGACAATCACTTTAATGAGTGACATTGGAAGGACTTAAGAGGTGCATGTAAAACAGTGAAATTGGACCGCTTTCTTATACCATACACACAAAAAGCTAAAACTGGTTCCGGCCAAGATGGAGGCATAGGTAGACACACTGTGCCTCCTCGCACAACCAAAAGAAGGACAACAACAAATTTTAAAACAAAAAACAATCAGAACTGACAGAAAATCAAACTGTATGGAAGTCCGACAACCAAGGAATTAAAGAAGAAACTTTCATCCAGACCAGAAGGAGGGGTAGAGACGGGCTGGATGGAGAGGACTTGTGGGAGAGGACTCACGCACGAGGCAGCTGGCGGACCGGGGAAAGGTGCAGCGGGCTGGGAGAGGTGGCAACTGTGGACCGGGCGTCCCACTCCTTCGTGCAGATAAACCAGGAGGAACAATTGGGGAGCGAGACACACCGCAACCCAGAGTCCCAGCGCAGGGAAATAAAGCCTCAAAGCCTCTGACTGAAAGCTCCTGTGGGGATGTAGGTGGTGGCAGTGGGAGAAAACTCCCGGACTCACAGGAGAGCTCGTTGGAGAGACCCACAGGGTCCTAGAATGTGCACAAGCCCACCCACCCGGGAACCAGCACCAGAAGGCCCAGTTGGACTGTGGGTAGTGCGGAAAGGCACTGAAAACCAGCAGAGAGCAGAGCAAGCGCCATTGTTCCCTCTCGGACCCCTCACTCACAAACAGCGTCACTACGCAGCAGTGTGGGTTGCCCCGCCCTGGTGAACACCTAAGGCTCCGCGCCTTACTACGTAACAGGCACGCCAAGACAACAAAAATGACCCAAATGAAAGAACAGATCAAAGCTCCAGAAAAAATACAACTAAGCGATGAAGAGATAGCCAACCTATCAGATGCACAGTTCAAAACACTGGTAATCAGGATGCTCACAGACTTGGTTGAATTTGGTCACAAATTAGATAAACAAATGAAGACTGCAATAAGGGAAATGAAGGAAAATGTACAGGGAACCAACAGTGATGGGAAGAAAAACGGGACTCAAATCAATGGTGTGGACCAGAAGAAAGAAACATTAAAGCATAACACAATGAAGAAACAAGAATTCAAAAAAATGAGGAGAGGCTTAGGAACCTCCAGGATGTCTTTAAACATTCCAATATCCAAATCATAGGGGTGCCAGAAGGAGAAGAGGAAGAGAAATTGAAAACTTATTTGAACAAATAATGAAGGAGAATTTCCCTAATTTGGCAAAGGAAATAGACTTCCAGGGAGTCCAGGAAGCTCAGAGTCCCAAAGAAGTTGGACCCAAGGAGGAACACACCAAGGCACATCATAATTACATTACTCAAGATGAAAGATAAAGAGAGAATCTTAAAAACAGCAAGAGAAAAGGAGACAGTAACCTACAAAGGAGTGCCCATCAGACTGTCAGCTGATTTCTCCAAGGAAACCTTACAGGCAAGAAGGGGCTGGCAAGAAGTATTCCAAGTCATGAAAGGCAAGGACCTACATCCAAGATTACTCTATCCAGCAAAGCTCTCATTTAGAATGGAAGGGCAGATAAAGTGCTTCCCAGATAAGGTCAAGTTCAAGGAGTTCATCATCACCAAGCCCTTATTATATGAAGTGTTAAAGGGACTTATCTAAGAAAAAGAAGGTAAAAAATATGAACAGTAAAATGACAACAAACTCACAGTTATTAACAACCGAACCTCAAACAAAAACAAAGCAAACAACTAGAACAGGAACAGAATCACAGAAATGGAGATCACACGGAGGTTATCATCAGGGGTGTGGGTGGGGAGAGAGGGTGAGAAGGTACAGGGAATAAGAAGCATGAATGGTAGATAGAAGATAGACAGGGGGAGGTTAAGAGTAGTATAGGAAATGTAGAAGCCAAAGAACTTAGATATATGACCCATGGACATGAAGTAAGAGGAGGAGTGTGGGGGGCGGAAAGGCTGTGCAGGGAGGGGGGAGAGATGGGATAACTATAATAGCATAATCAAAATATATTTTTTAATAAAGCTAAAAATGGATAAAAGACTTAAATGTAAGATCTGATTCCATAAAACTAGAAGAAAACGTAGAAGTAAACTCTTTGACCTCAGCCTTAGTAATATCATTTGCATATGTCTCAGGAAAGGGAAAGAAAAGCAAAAAATAAATGGGACCACATCAAACTACAGTATTTTGCACAGTGAGGAAATCATCAAGAAAAAGGACAAAGCCTACTGAATGGGAGAAAATATTTGTTAATAACATCCAATAAGGGGTTAACATTCAAAATATATAGGGAACTCATACAACTTAACACTAAAAAAAAAAATAGAATCCACTTTAAAAAGTAGGCAGGGGGCTTAAATAAACATTTCTTGAAAGAAGACATACCAATGGTCAACAGGCATGAATAGATGCTCAGCATCACTAGTCATCAGGGAAATGCAAATTAAACCAAATGAGCTGTCACCTTGCACCTGTCAAAATGGCTGTAAGTGCTGGCAAGGATGTGGATGCTGACACTGCTGATGGGGTTGTAAACTGGTACAACTACTATGGAAAAAAGTATGAAGATTCCTCAGAAATTTAAATACAGAGTTACCATATAACCTAGCATTTCTACTTCTGGGTATTTATCCAAGGAAACAAAATTACTGATTTAAAAGGATATATGCAACCTGTTGTTCATTGCAGTGTTTATAATAGCTAAGATATGGCAGCATCACAGCTGTCCATTGATAGATGAATGGGTAAAGAAGATGTGGTAAACATACAGTGCAATATTACTCAGCAATAAGGAAAAGTAGAAAGAATGGAATCTTGCCATTTACAATAATATGGAAGTGCCTAGAGGGTATTATGCTAAGTGAAATATGTCAGACATTAAAATACCATGTGATTTCATTTATAAGTAGAATCTAAAAACAAAATCCATAAATAAAACAAAACAGAAACAAATCTATAGATACAGGGAACAAACTGAGGATTGCCAAAAGGAGAAGGGGTTAGGGTGATAAATTAATTGAAATTGAAATGAAGAAATGAAACGAAACATGAAAATGAAAAGGAATGAGACATAGAATAGCCAACCAAAAAAACTGTGCACATACATTTGTAAGATTTGATTACACCTTAGACGTTCCTGGGGAAATTGCTGCTAAAGTGTGCAAGGTAACATGTGGTACAAGGTATATGAAGGTATGAGAATACATTAAGGGGCCCTTGTAGCATTTCCTAAAAAGTGTATGATTGGGGAGTCTGTATGGGAGAATGTCACCAAAAATTATTACATATAAGGAAACCACTGTCAAAACTGTCCCTCATCCATTGGCTAAATAAAGAGGACAGGCAAAGCAAAAAACCAAATTACAAAATAGTGTAAGTAGTCATTTTTAAGATCATTAAACATCACTTAAATTATGTTGAAAATGGCCACAAAATTTTTCCAATACAGTTTTCTGTTTCTGAGCTGTAACCTAAGAACAGAAGAGGATTCCCAATTTGGTCTGAAATGGGCTCCATCGACATGCTCCTTCCATTTCCTTTCTTAGCGAATTCTTCCGCCACACTGGCTAGTCTTGGAGCGCACAGCCCCGCCCCGCTCTGTGCTACTGCTGCAGCCCCTTGTCGCTTGTCATGACTGTGCGTCCGAAAGTCAGGTGCCTTTTGTTTACGTTAATGTTCCCACGTCCTTGTAGTGAGTATTCTTTTCATAGGTGTGTGATTTTTCTTTATTCCAGTTATTCCAGGATAAGTGAGAGTTTGCCAGAGTTCATTAGAATTCCTTGCGTAATTTATGTATTTTAATAATCATTTAAATCATTGTGACTGAATCGTTCTTCTTTTTTCGTTAAGGATATTATTTGTTATAACATAACCCTGTTTTTAATGTTAGGCTAATAATGCCCGATTCAGTAACTTTGTAATTTTTAAAAAATATTTTTTTTATTTTTAAATTACCTGCTTAAGTGTACGTCACAAAGTTTTTTGGATCTACTGTACGTAGTGGCCAGCTCAGGTGATGGACAACAGAGTGAGAAGGGACAAAAAACTGAAGAGTCAAATAAACTTGAACATTTTTATAGTTGGTCCTCAAATTCTTGAGCATTCAACAAGCTCTTCAAGTATTTTAAACACAAAGTAAGACACAGAGATTTTGTAGTTAGTTGAGAAACCATGTTAATAAGATTTAAACGCATCCCAGGAAAATGGGAGGTTTTATCATCAGTTTTACAGAGATCTTCCCTGAGGTTGCAAACAAATGCGCCCCAGGAAGAAACTATTCAGAAGTCAGAATGCACCTGGAAATATGTGACTTGCCATAAATTGGATTTTTGAGACAGTGTTATGTGCAGTTAGTGTGTGTGCTCTGTGTGTTCCCTAAAATCTGAGGTGCTGGAGACCAGAGCCATTTCTCCCCCAATCTCACTCTGTGAAAGACAGTTTACATAATTCACTTCAGGCTACGTGTTTCAGAGATAAGCAGATTGCACAGAACATGTGCATCTTTATTTATCTGCTGGCTGAGCTGTAAGACGTCCAGTCTACAGGAGCTTCTTGACCAGTGTTCCTCTTTCCAGTCCCTAAATGAGAATCAGAAAAGTCACCATGTATGAACCTAATTGTCAGCTTTCCTTCCGTTCCCCCGCCACTAATCTTACCCCCGTTATTACGCCACTCTCCCTTTTGGTTTGTTGTCACTATTTTATTCAGGCCTTCTCCCTTCCTCTGTTCAGCGCCTACCTAACTGGTGAGAGCCACAGAGAAGTAAAATTTATTTCTCTATGAGAAGAAGAGATGAAAGGTTTGCTTTTATCATTAAAAGGTATCTGCTTTCTGTGTTTCTTTTCAGATGTTGAATAAATATATAGATGTCAGTAATCCTATCTAAGATGTGATGACAGTTAACATTAAGGAGGACACTTAGATTCCTGTCTCCTTTGCCAAGTTACTAAATTCTTATACCATGCCAATTTTAATGTGAAACAATGTGGACTGACAGGCTGTCTTTGAGGTGGGGTCCCCTTGTCCTCTAGCTTCTAGTCGCTGTGAATCTGAAAGTGAGGGAATTTTTTAGGTAAGTGGCAAATAGAGTCTGTTCCTTTTAAGTGCAGGGAAGAAAAATGTCCATTTACAGAAGCCAAAATATATTTTACTTACTTTTTTAAATATGTTTAATTTCAAGTTATAAATATTAACTCCGTAAAGAGATGTATCTTTTTTCTTGACCACAACTTTTTTACCTAGAAAGAGAAACCAGCTAAACAAAGATCCCTAGATTGTGAAAAACCATGGATTGCATTGTCTGAAAGCCCTTGACCCCTCCTCCTTCCATCGGAATGAGATGAACTGGAAGTGTCCATTAGAACGTGTGTCCACAGAGCGGGGAGGAGAGGGAGATCATATCCCAACACCTGCAGTGCGAGGCGCTACCCTAGGTTACCATTGAGACTTTGGGGCAGGTTCTGCAAAGCCCAGAGGGAAGGGCAATTTCTTGGTGAAAGCACAGTGGTATCTTTGATCCTAGGGGAAAAGGGGAGACACACATTCCTACTAGAAGGGCAGTCTGGGCCTCCCAGCCCTCTCTGTCTTGTTCTCTCAGAGTTCCTTGAGGCTGAAGCCAGCCAGGAAAGTAGTTTTCAGAATGTCGTGAGCTTCAAGGTGTCTGTAAACAGTTGAAGTTAATTTAATGAATGCTGGAGTTAATATAAAATAATGGTGATTAGTAATTGGGATTCAGATTTTTGTCATCTTCAAATAGCTTCATTGTTAGATCAAGTAAATATTGTCAGAAATTTGTTAATCTTTTTTATCTTTCTCACATAGGAATTATATTTTAAATTCTAATTTAAAGGATTCCACTTTTACAGAGAAAACATGAACTGACTTCAAAAAATAGAAAAATACAGCGGTCTTGGAGAATTCAGGGATGGGCCTAACTACTATGTCACCCCCCACAGTAGTTTTTAGGAAGCTGCTGGACCCCAAGTGGGTCCTGTGACAGTGGTGGCTCACAGAGGTGGCCTCCGCACAGAGAAGTATCAAGAATCCAGGTCTAACTGGTTCTCTCTGACACTGGGCAGGCACACTGGACGTGCTTGCTGTGACAAGCACACTGCAGACACCTGGCTGGGCCAGTTTCAGTCTCTGTCTGTTACGGTCAGTTGACTGAGGCAGGGACTACAGTGACATTTTCTTATTCAAAAGGTAATGGCCATGTGTGGCTTGAGGACTTCAAATGTGTCTACTCCATTGCAGGATGTGCTGGAAATGTAAAATACATGACAAAATGATAATATATTCCCTGTGTTGGGGCAAGTAAAATATATGAAAATTAGTAGTCCTGTTTCTTTTAATTTCTAATTTTTTAATGTGGCTTCTAGAAAATTTGAAATTACCCATATGACTCATATTTTTTAGACAGTGCTGGACTTGGATAAGAGATTCTGAGGGAGGAGGGTTGAGCACTTGAAACTATTTTAAAAGAATTACTTATTTCTTAGATCAGGGACTCAATACAGTTTAATTGTCCACTCTCTGAGTAAGCTTCTGAATTTAATTTCTGTACTTATTTATGTTTGTCTCTGATGCTACCTCTTTATCTTACCTTTAGGAAAACAGAGGTTAATGCCGAATACAGGCCCTACCGGGATAAGGCAAGCACTCCAGCAGAGCACACACACTAAATGGTTTCCCAAAAACTGGCATAAGGCATTTCATCTTTTGATTCTGTTAAAATGCCAAGGTCTACATGAACTTCGCATGGCTGCTATGCAAAACAGTGTGGAGGGTCCTCAGAAAGTTAGAGACAGACCCACCCCGTGATCTACCACTTCCGGGTGTCTATCTGAACAAAAATCGCAGTGTGGAAGAGATACCTGCCCCTCCCTGTTTGCTGCGGCATTATTTACAATAACCAAGACATGGAAACAATCAAAGTGTCCATCGACGGATCAGTAGATGAAGGAAGTATGCTTGTACAGTGAAATACCACTCCCAAAACGGGAATCTGGACCTTTGCAGCAACGAGAATGGACCTTGAGGGCATTTTGCTAAGTGAAATGTCATACAGAGGGAGACAAATACTGTGTGATCCTGCTTATGTAGAGACTCTATAAAAAACAAAACAAAAAATCAGTTTTGGCGGGACCAGAGGTGGGTGGTGGGTGGCGGGGTGAGGAAATTGGACGTGATCAAAATGTACAGACTTCCACTTATAAGCGCATATTCAGATGTAATGTGCAGCATGGTGACTAGTATACTGGACTACATATTGGCAAGTTGTTAAAAGAATAAATCTTAAAAATTCTGATCACAAGGGAAAATTTTTTTTGTAACTGAGTTGATGGGTGTAAACTAAAATTATTGTGCTATCATTTCATAACATACAAATTATCAAATCATGTCCACCTTAAACTTACACATTATATTAATAAAACTATAAAGGAAGAGTCTGTACAGAGGTGCTTAATGGTTTCTTAAATGTCATGAATGTTCAGACAGTGCTCACATTTTAATGTCACTTGAATGTAGTCATTTGAAGGTGGGGAAATGATGTTTTTATAAAATCTCAAAATTTAGAGAAATATACTTCAAAATGAGATTACATTTCATCTGTAAAGAATGTGATTTTGAAACCTTTTTTTCAAAAGTTAGTAATACCAACTCTTAAGATTCATTCTTTCAACAACTCTTATGTATATGGTATATAGTTTGTTGTAATAAGTCTGTATAAATGTATATATAATACTTCCGCCCTTAAAAATAAGATCACTGGAAAATGGGAATTTGAGTAAGCTTGACTTCCTTGACTAAGAATATTATTGGAATATACTCAGAATAAATGGTAAAATTCTATTAAAAAGAAACATTTGTACCTTCTTGGTAATTTAGAGAAGCCACAAGTAAGGTTACTTGGCATTTGTTCACTTTTTTAAAAAGACTTTAATTTTAGAGAGGGGAAAGGAGGGGAGAAAGAGGGGGAAACATCAGTGTGTGGTTGCCTCTCAAGCACCCCCTACTGGGGACCTGGCCTGCAACCCAGGTATGTGCCCTGAGTGGAAATAGAACCGGTGACCCTTTGGTTCACAGTTCAGCGCTCAATCCATTGAGCCACACCAGCGAGGGCTGTTCACTTTAATATCAAACTAGTCTAAACCAATAAAAATTCAACAACAGTTGTATACTTCTATAAAAAGAGCACATTGAATAACAAGAATGCCAGCTTAGTACAAAGTGAACACTGTGGCCTTGTAGTTTTCTCAGGGAGAATTCTCTTTAAGGTATGTATAGACTTTTGGCCTTGGTGGTTTTCTCTTCGTACTTGAATAAGATAGCTCACTCAGTTACCTATCCTTAGGCAGTTTTGTGGCGAGTAAACTTAGATAACCTCAAGTTGCATCAGAATTAGTTTTTGTGTGCATCTCTCCAGAAAAGGAAACTGTGTGTTATTTGTTGGTCCTAGAAGGAAGAAAAATCACCTAGCTCAGGTAGCACGTTATGCTCAGGTGGAATAGATTCCCCCTCTTCTGAGTCCTCACACCTGTCAGGGTCTCTTTCGGATGAGCCAGTGGGCAAAGAGGAGGGACTGCTACTCTAACTCCTTACACGTTTTTACACTTTTCTATTTTGTAGCACAAATTGGGCCAAAGAAACGTTGCCCCGAATTGGACATGATTGGGGAATCAGTGGGCCAAACTAAAGACTATTTTACTCTATAAAGTGTGCCTTCCTTCTGTAAGCTCTGGTGAGGGATATTGGGAAGATGAGTTTGAGCCAGAATAAACTGGAATTCTGAATTAGAAGTCTGCCTATTTTCACATACTTATTTTCAAGCATATAGTGCTTGCTTAGAAGCAGGGATGGATGTACTATTTACTTATTAAAGCTTAACTGAAGTATTTTTCAACCAAAGATCGTTAAGCTTACCAAAATAAATGCACTTTTATAATAGTTTGTTTCAAATTTACTTTTTTCAATTTAATATGAGGTTGATATAGATGTATAAATATGTCAAATAATTTTTTAGTTACTGAAATGTATGAGGGAACCAATTTTTGTTGGAAAGTTTGTTCAAATGACAGAAAAGGAAGGATATTTGAATTAAAGTTTCTTAACGCTGGAAAAATGTATTTGCAGTGAAATGGGAAGCCCCATGTATGGAGGAGGTTTTTGTTTAGTTTTTGAAAATATCTTCAAATCTGCTGAAAATAAAATGCAGGATTATGAACTTTAATCTTTGTGCTAGTGTGTTTTATGTCAGTCCGGATGTTTCTGATCAGGTCCCATCTTCTCTAACCATCCACGCCCACAGCCATCCTGCCCCTCACATCTCAGAGCCTAAAGTACATCTGGGCTTCTCCACTCTCGACCCATCACGTGCCTCTCCTGTTCAATAACACCACAGTACCTATGGCACGAAGTCCAAGTTCCTCAGAATGATGCTTGAAGACCTTCTGCAATTAAATCCCAAATTTTCTTCTCAAGCCATCTCTTTATGCTGAATTTCTTCAAGTAACCTGTCAATCAAGCCAGACCATCTGCCCTGTGCTGCATGCCTAGTTCACTGGTGCTGCCTGAAACACTTACGGTCCTGTCAGATTCTGGGCTTCTGCCAAGGCCAGCACATAGTGTCCATTCCGTGAAGCTTTTTCTTATTTCTGCCCAGGTATCACATAGCTTGAGTCAACCACATCAGAGGATCTACAGACAAACGTCTGCTAGTAGACATATCTTCCACAACAGTTTAATGTATAGGCATGGCTAAGTAATTAAAAACCCAGGTCTAACAGTGAAATTACAAAATGTGATTTGTGTAACTAGATTATAATTTGTTTTTACTTATGCAAACAAAATTATTGCCCTCGATATTAAATCAGATTGCTAAACCTCAGAGATCAGGCCTCAGTGTGTCTGAATCCTGGCTGCACTGCAGTCACCTGGGAGCTTCCGCCGAGTTTTCTCACAAGGTCTGCAATGTGGCCTGGGCAGAGGGATTTTTGTTTAAAGCTCCCCAGTGTTTTAATAGGCAGCTAAGGTTGAGAACCTCTGCATTAGTGACTCTTGAGTTCCAGGGTCCATGTCTACATATAAACTTATAATGGTTAAAGGCTTACATCTACTTAAGAAATTTGAGGTTTTATTACATCAGCCTATTAAAGAGATCAGAAAATGAAAGGTCTTGTTGCCTGGCTAACCAAACAAGATTATCTGTGGCTTAAAAATACAAAAGCAATCTTTCTAATATCAACACTGGATGAAAATTAGATTGACTACAAATAAAGCATTTTATCAAATTGTATTTGGCTTTAACTTGAGGTTATTTTTAATACTTGTACACTAGTATAATATATACAGGGAGCACATGCAGGTGATTAACAATTAAAGTCTGCAAGGATGCTGAAGAGACCTGGAACAGGAGGAATTTTAATTTTCATTGTTAAGGTAGATGTTAGATTTAAGGAAAGTAGGCAACTCTGATACTCTAAAATTTAGTGACAGCTAATATTATAACTCGAAATGAACTTTTACATATTTAAAAAATTTGAGTATTTGTACTCTAGCAGGATTTAACATAGTGTACTGACTTCCAGAAATCATGCAAAATTGAGTGACTGCTCATTTTTCCTCCCTAAGCTACATTGTTTCCTCATTTCCAGGCTCGTGAAAGGTTCCACTAAAATGAAGCCGCCTTTTAAATTGTGGCACTGCTGCCCTCATGTGGACAGACAGGGCACTTCACAATTCCTCCTTTAGCCCTTCGAATTGTCTTTATTCTGAGGTCAGTCATTACCAGAAGCCCTTTATCATCTTCTTCTGGATCTGGTATTAACCGGCTCTTTTCTGGTTTCCTTCTGTGAAATCAACATTTTTAAAATGCCTACACTCTGTCCCTTATTGTGTAATATGGGGGAAGTATAACATTGGGGATCTGTAGTCAGTAAACTATTCCCCCTTCCCTGTTGTTTACATGCCAGCAGAAAGTGAACAAACTGCCATAAGCATAAATCACATTGAGAAAGTTGCCCACTTGTTAGCCCAAGAAAATCTGCATAGAGGTAGTAACACTGTTAGCAAGAGGAGCCACTCATGGTTATGCTTTTTATGTTGCTTTTACAGAACTGAATTATTGTATGTTGCAGTGGTAAGCCTTGTGCCAGGTACCAGAAACAACAGCACTGCTATCCTGGGACTTACGGCTCTTGGCTTCCTTGAGAATTCTGGAAACTACTGTCATTTAGATGAGCACTTATTTATGACGTTTGGGAAAATGATCAGTCACTGATCACCTACTGCCTCCTGCAAAGGCTCCTAGGAAAATACTCCTTCAGTTTGCATTTGACATAGGACTGAACGATGAGAGAATCCTTGGATAAGATCCCATAGAACCCTGCTTCTCATATTTTAGCGTGTAGGTGAATCACATGGGAGTCTTGTTAAATGCAGATTCTGACTGGGTAGGTCTCAGGTGGGGCCCAGTGTTTGCATTTCTGTGAGTTCCACATTCTATCTGCTGCTTGCGATAATGGCCTCACAAATATTGGGGTACTAACACCTGGGACCTGTGATGTTACCTGTATGGCAAAGGGTCTTCGCAGATGAGATCTTGGATGGGGAGATGATCCTGGATTATCCAGGTGGGGTCCTAAATATAATCCCAATCTTAAAAGAGGAAGATAGAGGGAGATGTGACTGTAGCAGAAGGCAATGTGACCACTGAGGCAAAATGCTGCTGGCTTGGAGGCTGGAGGAAGGAGCCATAAAGCAAAGGATGGAGCTCTCGAAGCTGGAAAAGGCGGGGAAACTGATCCTCTCCTAGTCCCTCTGGTGGGTGCATGGCCCTGCCAATACCCTGATTTCAACCCAGTGAAGTTAATTTGACTTACGACTTCCAGAACTAAAAGAATATGTGTGGAGACACTGTGTGAATGTTTGCGTCCCCCAAAATTCACGTTAAGTCTCAGCCCCCAAAGTGGTGGTATCAGAAAGTGGGGCCACTGGGTACTTAGTAGGTCATGAGGGCTGAGGCTTCACAAATAGGATTGAGTCCCTGTAAAAGAAGCCCAAGAAAGTTCCCTCACGCCTTCTGCCCTGTGAACTTACAGCTGGAAGGTACTGTCTATGAACCGGAAAGCTGGCTCCTACTAGACTCCGAAACTACCAGTGCCTTTGATCTTGGACTTCCCAGCCTTCAGAACTGAAGAATAAACTTCTGTTGTTTGCAAGTTGCCCAGTCTGTAGTATTTTTCATAGAGACCTGAAGAGACTAAGACTCCCAGTTTGTTGTGATTTGTTACAACAGCCACAGGAAATGAAACACCAGTGCTTTGGGTCCTCAGAACACACTTTGAGCAGCAGAACCTTTTAGAAGCAAGACCACAGAGCACTGGCTCTCAACCCCTGCCTACACATTAGAATCACCCGGGGTGAGTTTAAAACAAACAATAAAAAGTGATGTCCAGGCCCCAGTCCTAGGTCACTTAAGCCAGAACCTGTACAGCTGGGGCCTAAGAATCAGTAAAGGCAAGGCTCCTCGCGTGAATCTCATCAGAAAGTAGTGTGGAGCTGTCACATTAGAATAAACTCAAAATAAAACATTTTTTGTGTTCAAGAGAAACTCTTAAGTTCCTCTAAAATAGGGGCACACTAGTCTGCCCGGTACCCCCTAAAACCATATACCAGTTTCTCAATGAGGCTCAGCCAACACCTCACATGAAGAATGACCAGGTTCAAGACATACATTCCATTTCACCCGAACTATGTTCAGACCTGCTGCCTCAGGCTTATCAAGAGCTCATCAACACTCACTTCCACAGATGGGAACTCTCACCAGTAGTACTTGCACGGGGCTTGAGTGTGCCTTCGTCCAACCCTCCCGTCCAACAACATACTCACAGCTAGCCACGTGGTACAACTCAGCTAGGCAGGACCCACGCCCGACAAAGCATTTTCTATCTGGGTGGGAAGACAGGCCTCGAAAACCAGATTCAAGGTGTGTCCAAAAGAAACATTCTGCTCACCCATTCGCACTTGTAGTACTTCGTCATCTGAGGACTGAAGTCAGAGCAACTTGACGGCAGAATCCATTCTTCCCCCCAGTACCTAGGCTAGAGCATGGAAAACAGTGGATGGAGCAAAAAGTGTTCCATTTGTTACAAGCAACCCAAAGCTCCTAGACCCATAGGTACTTCTGTAACCTGCCTCAGTGGAGAAGTGAATAAAATGGCCCTGGGGATTAGAACATGGAATCTTCCATCAACAGCTTGAAACAGCACTGGAGCTGCAGTCGGGGTGAGTAACTTTCACAGGGAAGTTTTCCCAGCAGACGCCTCACCAAACCACTGCTGGCCCTGGCAGGGCAGCCCTCTCAGGGAAGAAGCTTCCCAGGTGGCCGAGTTGCCACCCTCTCCCGAGAACCACCGGCGTGAAGTAAAAGTACTGCAGGTCCTTCAAGGGACCACAGCCCGCAACCTGAAGATCCCACAGGCTCCTGAATACCTTTACAGAACTTGTTCCCCCCTCTCCGAGGGCCGACAGAAACGAAGACTGAGAGAACTCCCGCACCGCTTACAGTTCCCCTGGACTCATCAGCCTGCCCCTGCCCTGCGCCTCCCTCCTCCCCCCACACCCCACCGTAAGGGCCACGTGGAAGCTGCGGCCCACTGCAGTCCAGGTCAGTTTCCCTATCAGTAGTAGCCCCAGGTGATCAAAATGTCAGCATCTTTTCTCTCATTTTATTTCTTGGCTCCTAGAATTCCATTTGTGTCTTAATGGGCTCCGTTTTTACTGTCTGCCTGCTGTAACCCACTCAAATGCTTTATAACGTAGTTAAGATTTGCATCAGAAATTGACTTCCAGGTCCCCACGTTTCATCATCGCAGAACTGTAACAGAAAATAATAATGAAAAACAAAGACAGGGTAAACTGAATACAGTAAAATATTTATTAAGTTGAGATGCATGAATAGTCTCTTAACAGAAAGGTAAGTCAACAAGCAACCAATGTATAGAATTTACACCACTATACATTTCAGCAAAATGCAACTGAGGACCTCAGATAAATTAGAGTGATCTGTTTTTTAAAACCCACTAAATCATCTCCTACCTCTGCAATGATGTATCGCAAATGCAGTTAAAGAAGTTAGTGGGAAAAAGTGTGACCTTCCTTCCCCACCCTGTGCCCGTCCGTCTTCCAGGAAACCATAGGCTGTTGCTGAGCAGACTTGGCACGAGGCTTCGAGGCTGCTGCTTTTCCCCCTACATCATAACCGATTTCAAATGGTGCTAGACAAAAACAGACTCTGAACACCAGGAGAAATCGGTCAGCCTGTGTAAGAGATGGGTCCAGTGGTGCTCCAGGACTCCCGCACCTCGACGGTGCAGGTGGCAAGTCTGACATCAGCTACTCTGCAAACGCAACTGCATGTTCCAGGGCCCAGGGGCAGGCGGACAGTGCCGGTGTGGACAGGACAGTCCTCCAGGCACACAGCCCTCTACCCTTCCCTGTTACAACCAAGGCCCCACCCCAGCAGTGCCCACCACCATGCTCAAAGGCCCTGCCAACAGGGGACTCTGGCTACTTGTCAGCAGAAAAAGCATCACAGCCGCTACCACTGCTCAAACCCCTGAGTGGCTGCAAACACAAACTCCTCCTCACCCACTCTGACACCCCCAAACCCAACACATTCTAGCGTGTGCTTCGCTTTTCACGTTGCTTCCGTCTGGACCCGGCTCAGGCGGGGGGCAGGAGGAGGAGCCTGGCCCCAGAGCAGCAGCACCGCTGCTGTCGGCCCTTGGCTGCGCTGCAATTCTTACTCCTAAAACACTGATTTCAAATGGTGCTAGATACAAAGATGGAAAAATCTAAGCCACCATGTGAAACCAGCTTCCAGAAGAAGAGGATCTCACTGAAGAAAAAAGGGAGAGGCGATATCGGAAGACCCAGCCTCTGTGCTGAGCAGCACGGCTTCTTGCAGCTCCACTCGTGACGTCACATGGCAGCACGACCCACTTGACAGGCAGAGAGGAGTGTCCCGGTCACGCTCATGGAGATGCAGGTCACGGCCAATGCCTTGCACAGATGTGGCGGAACACAATCCATAAGCTCGATGTTAATGGGACTCCACAACCGGAGCCGTGATTAAAATGCATTTCTGCGTCAGCGTGGCCCCGCGTCTGTCAGACACTGCCCGGAGCGCAGGATGTCTTCTGACACCATCTCGCTCTGTCAGGAAGCAAGCCCCACCTGCCTGGGAGGCTCCAGCCACCACACAGAGTGACTTTCGCCTGGGCCAGGGCAGCCCCGCCAGGGGCCCTGCTTGGGAAGAAGACGGGCCCACCAAAGAGAAGGGTGAGAACATTGCCACCTCACTTAACCTCTGGTGCGACAGGAAATCGTGCTGCTCTAAAACTGTGCTGAGTGCAACAGGTAGGTAACCCTCTGACAGAGCTGAGTTTTGATTTGTGTTGTTTTCAAAATTTGCCTGAACATAAGATTTTCAAACCATATTTAAGTTAAATGTCCCATCTCCTAATTGTATCACCGTCTTTGGTTGTTCGAAGCTAAGAAAACATGTCTTCCCCTCCTGAGACCACAACCGAGAGAAAGAGGAGACGGAGTGGAATCTCTCTTTCAGGCTCCCTACCAACCCTTCAGGCCTCCAGATATATAGGCTTATATTTCGTTGGCTCCTGGAAAGAAGAGTGTGTCCTGCTCTCAGAGAGAGGAAGGAACATCTGAACACTGGGTTATACTCTTCGCCCCTCACAATAGCCATTTGAAGCAGGTATATTCCCATTTTTGCCAAAGAAACGGCTCCTTAGCGTGGTTCAATAACTAAAGATCCCAGAACCATCCCTGAAGTCTGTTCCTGCCCCTCTGCTGCCTGCTCCATCGCTGGACTATCACCTCATGCTGTTGTTGAACTTCATTATAAGCAGGATGGGAAAAAGGGGCAGGGGGACCCGAGGCATGATTTCTACCTGGAAGTGGGCTGTCACTGGCTATACTACATGTTAAACTCGAGTGGAGGCAGGAGCATGGCTGGTTCTGCCAGGTGCCAGACGGCGGATGGGCAGCTTGCTGTGTTCTCTTGCACCTTTGTCACCTTTGCAGTGGCCCATAGCATGGCAGCGGGAGTGGGCACCGCTGGAGATGAACGTCCCCTCGTGCTGTGAGGACTCCTGAGTGATGCTGACAGCTGCACCATGCTCTGCAGCCCCCGGGGTTTGCCTGGCCTCAGCCGCAGGTGGGGAGCGGGGACAGACCTGCCCAACAGCTGGCCTGTTAGCCAGCTTGCTGAGAGGGTTTTTGGTCAGGAGTGAGTGTCAAATGACAGTCATTACCATGGGGTCCGAATCTTATTAAATGAAGAGATTTCCATTGGCTAATTCTCAGTTTTTCTGCTTTTCACTTCAGCCAAACCCTTCTTGCTTAGCAACTTCCAATCACCAGCACCCATAAAACCCTTTCCTAAGATGCTGTCACACAGGCACCCTTCCATGACCCAGACAGCACCCGTCCTCCCACCAGAAGGCCTCTGCACATGCTGTCCCCCTTCTGGAACATTCTCCATCCACTCTCCCACTGTTGCCACCTGTCAATGGCCCCCCTCCCCGACAAGCCCCCTTCCCCACATAACACAGGCAGTGTGACACCCTTCAGATCTCTTCCCCAGGGAAGCTCCCCGCTCCCGCCCAGCTTTCGGCTAAGTCACATCTCACAGCATCTAGTTCTGTTCCTTCAGAACACACTTATGTCATTTGATCATCAGGGTGATTAATTAATGTCTCTTCTACTACCCGGGAAATGTCAGCCAGGAGTTCAGAGGAGGGGCTGCCCACGGCACAGGGGCCTCCCCCACTGAGGAGCCAACCAGAGTTAGGGCTCCCAACTTCTGGGTCAAAATACTTTTAGTTCTCTGGAAAAGATAAATAAATCATTAAAATGCATCACTGTAAACACTCTGCAGAAGAAGGGAAAGAAAGCAATCTTAGTCCTCACACCTTCTGCCCTTCCAACCCTATGGATGAAAGGGTCTGCTCAGGTCTGAGTTCTCCCAGCAGAACCCGGCTTCCCCTCGGTCTGCTGCACAAGGACTCACCTGAAACAAGCTGCCAGTCTTGTTCTCTACTTGGATCGAGCAGGTGGCCTGATGAGGGCTGGAAGGGGCTTGCCCACCTTGGCACCCAGCGCGAGTGCCACCCAGGTCTAGCCCAGGAGAGCCCCAGCCTGCCGAGGGCTCAGCTGTCACCTGTGGGTGGCAGGATCCTCCCACAATGGCCTAATGGCCCCAAACACACTGGCTAGTAGCAAAGGGCTGGGTGGGCTGCCTGGAAGGAAAAACCACCCACCAGAGGTGTGGGTCCGTCACACTGGGAGGTGCCACTGTGCAGAAAAAGGGCTTTGGGAGCCCAACTGCAGCCCAGGTGCATTTCTGCATCCACATTCTGTTTGCAGGTTTGTCCACCCCTCCCCCATTCCACGACCAGGATACTCCTCAGCCTGAGCAGGGACCTGGGCGTGGAGGAAAGGTCACCACGCAGTGAATCAGACACAGTGGCCTCACTTCCTGCTCGGCCCAGACTGTGAGAACCTCCCTGGAATGGGCCTCAGAGGGTTCGTCTGAGAAGGCCGGGGCAGGCTGGTCACGGCACGTTCACGTGCTCCAAGGGCCGGCAGGCAACTTAAGACAGAGAAGCGGAGACAGCGCACAGCAGAAGCAGAGTGACCTGCAGAGGCCACGTTTTGTCTCAAGGCATGCAAAATCAGATACAGTTTGTTTTTTTCTTTAAAAAAGCTGAGGGTTAAATATAATTCACAGCTACTGGTTACAGAACAGTCTGGAGACTGACAAGAGCTGCTACTTCACTCTGCAAAGGATGCCGTCTTCTTTAGAGTCCTAAATATCACATGCCCAGCACGGTGCCCAAAACATAACATGGGAGAAAATGGGAAGGGGAGGCATCCCTGTTTATAAAATCCAAAACCAAACCCACGGAACAAAAAGATATTCACCCCCAGGGACCCTAATGCTGCCGCCGTGTGCTGTGTGACCTCGACGTGCCGAGAAGGCGCCTTCCAGGCAGCAGTTCCTCCCTCCCAACAGGGCTGGACGCTGAGTCACAGCTACTTACGCCACTGAGCGAGACTTCTAGCCAGAGCGGGGGAGGGGTGCCGGAAGCAAGGCCCAGATCATCCTTCTTCCTGCCCCTGGGAATGCTGGTTCCAGGCTCCTGGCAGTGAGGAAGAGTCATCTTGGTGCAAGAGGGGCCTGGGGATGGCCCTTCTGAAAGGGGAACCTTCTGCCTTCAGTCCCAGACCACTGCCATGGATGGACTGAGAGGCCCAGCCCAGCTTCCTGTCACTCCCCGCTCCAGCCCAGGACCCATGTCCTGGACATTTTGTCTTAAGCTGTCAGGGTGAGGCCTCTGCCAACTAGCTGCGGTTAATGAATCAAAGGAAAGGTTAATAAAATGAAGGGCATGGGAGCCTGGGGTGGAAGGGAACGTGGAGAGGGCTCTCTCTTTCGGGTAGCTTGTCCCCCAAAAGAGGGCTCAGCATACAGGGACCACCACACTTCCCAGACCCCAGACCCCAAAGCAGGAATAACATGCTCCAGAAGCACTTAGCCTCTCAAGTGCCCACTGAGGTTTCAGGGAAAGAAGTCACAGCCTCCTCAGCTTGGTGGGTCCAGCATCAGCAGTGCTGGTGCCCCTGAGGCCGGGTATGCAGACCTGTGTCCCCAAGCAGCAGCTCTCCACAAAGTCAGGCTCTCTGTCCCTTCCTCAACACCACCAGCGAGAACCTGGGTCTGGAAATCTCCCACTCAGCACAGGGCAGGGAACCCTGCAGCGGGCAGGCAGGCTGGCTGGAGGGGAGGATGCCCCATGCCTACCCTGCCCCCTCAATACAGTAGGGTTTGGGAGGCAGCAGGAGGCAGTGGGGAGCCAAGGGAAGGAGGAGGGACAGAGGGAAGGTGGGAACATGGATGTTGCCGCGGCCCCAGAGGATGGCTTAGCCCCAGCCAAGGAGGATAGGCACAGCCTGGAGCTAGTGCTTTCCACAGGAGGTGCAGGGAGCAGACCTTGGGTCTGGGACACAAACACACTACCCACCACACAGCTCCCAGGTCCAAACCAATGCAGATCCAAAGGAAAACCACCAAATTATCTCCCAGGCCCATTAAAGATGGACTCAGAAGTGAAATCTAACTCTGGAGGTTGAGGGAGAGAGGCCCCAGGGCCCTGCTTCCCCACCTCCCCAGGCAGAGTAACTAGCAGACAACAGTATCTGTGGGCACCCCACTTACAGGCCCCCCTTGGCGTGCCCTGTCTTGGCGGCAAAGCCCCCACGGCTCCGGAGGGAGGGCAGGTCCTATGAATCAGACACCCTCCCAGGGGCAAGGCCCCGCCAGCACCAGGAAGCCCAGCGGACCCACTAACCTCCGAGTGGCGGTTCGACCCAGTACCTGGGCACACACCTGGCTGAGCACATGGGCGGGGGCACACCCTGTGACATGGCTCCACTTTCCTAGTTGGGGGGAGGGATGCTGGGCAGGCAGAGGGTAGGTCCAGAGTCCAAAGCCAACTCGAGCACCTTCCTCTCCTGCTTCCCCTGAAGCTGGCCGGGCTGGTAGCTGTGCCTACATTGCCAGGCCAGCCTCTTTCTGTTATCACGGCCTCTGCCTGCCAGTCTCAGAACCTGGAACAGTGAATGGTAGGAGGAGGCAGGAGGAGGGGAGGGGAGGGGAAAGAAGGGAGGGGAGAGAGGAGGGAAGGAGGGAGGGGGAGGGGCAGGAGGTGGAGGGGAAGTTTCACAGTCTAGTGCATTCCCATCAGATCGGAGAACGGAGAACACGTACAACTTCCCCTTTTCAGGCGCTCCTTTGCCCCCACTTTCGTTTCTGTTCCTTCCCCTCTGGACTGGGGATGGCATGGCTGGGGGGCTAGGCAGGGGCGGGTGCCCAGGTACCCAGCCAACTGGGCTCTCGCCCGGCACCATCCCGGCCTGGCAGGCTCCCTGGCTGTTACCCGGCATGCCCTTCTGCTTGTCAGGGAGGCCTCGCCCTCTTGTTTTCCAAGTTTTTTAACGGTATTGTTTGTTGTCCAGCAGATTAAATTCTTTTGGAGGCCGGTCGTGGAGCGGGAGTGGGGGGGCGGGTTGAGTTGAGGGAGAAAAGAGAGAGGGAGAGAAAATACAAATAACTTCCATTAGGGCCAAAAGATTAAATAAAGTCCTTTTTGAACAGAGTTCACCTGTCATGAAAGGCCAGTTGCCAGAAGCCTGTGTTTCTTTCCTCCCTGGCCCTGTCCCCTCCTAACCTAGCAGGGTGACGTGGTCTCAGACTTTCAAGGCTCATCCTCAGGGTTCGAGCTGAAAAGAAGAAACAGCTAAAGCGTCCAGGGGATTCATGCCTGAGCAGCCCCCACCCCACAGAGGTGGCCTGACGTGGGCCTAGCGGGTCCTAGCAAAGACACTGGATCCTCATCTCCGAGGGGTCTGGATGCCTGGGCGGGGCACCTGCCCCGTCTCACAGACGGCTCCTCTCTGCAGTGAGCTCGTGGTTTGTTCACACTTGAAATAAAAGTAATACACCAATGCCCGCCCCCAAATAATAACACAAATGAACGGGCAAATATTCATGTACACTTAAGGAATGAGGGAGAGTAAAAACAGAAAAGAAAGGGGACAAAAAGTCAACATCAAAGAAGCATGATCTTACACAGACAGAAGGGCCCCCTGAAATGTCCCTGACCTGTCAGACCATTCGAAGCCAAAGCTGCAGGAGTGACACGAACAAAAGACATGTGGCTCTCCGTATTTAACACAGCCCTCCCTTAACCATTAACTGGGTTATTTAAGACTTTGGGTTTCCTCCAAATAGTATGCCCATTTGAACCCACACCTGTGCCTTCAGCACAGCAGGTAACGCCAGTGTTCCCCAAGCTACGGACCTGCTTGAGATATTCCTCTTCTACCTCTTACCTTCTTCCCGGCAAACTATGTCTGGCCCTGCCCCCTGCCCCACCCCCCACACCTCCAATGTGTAGCAAAGGTCCCTAGGGCTGGGGAAGTCAGCGTGGTGGTGCAAAGATAGGCTGAGGGCAGCTCAGGGCTCTTTCCTGGTTGGGATGAAGGGCAACATGCCTCTGTCCTGTTTTCATTTGCAAATAAAGTCGGCCCTATAGGGTCAGTTCCAGGAGTTGTCTCTGCAAGGAGCACAAGGTGAGGGCTCAGGTCCCCTGCTTGTGTGCTCCCCCCCCCACTCCCGCCCGCCCCAGCTCAGGCTCGCCTCGAAGGCAGGAAGGGAAGAAGCAGAGTGCAACACACCCCGGATCCTGGCACCCAAAGCTCATGCTGTTCCAGGCGGTCTCAAGAGTCTCACAGACCCAGGACTGGAAGTCTCTCCAGTCCCCTCCCTCAGAGAAAGAGGACTCGTCATTCTTTGGGAGCCCTCGGCAAAGCAGATGCCAGACTGGTTCTCTCTGAAGTCCAGACTAAGTCACCCTCCCTGCTGCAGGTCCAGCTATCTTTCCCACCCTCCAGGTGGGCAGAAAGAACTGGATCCAAGAGGACAAACCTTCACACGTGACCTTACTGAAGGTTTCATCCACCAAAACAACTCCCTTGGATTCCCCATTACAGGGCTTCTGTGCAAGCTGAGGCTGGATTCAGAAGCTACAGGTGGACGGACCTTAACAAATGCATGCACTTGTCCCTGGTCCAATCCTAAACCTTTCTCAAGGAACACCTGCAGATAAAGCCTGGCTGAAGGTGACATAAATAAAGGTAGAACACTTCTCTTTCCCTTCATACAAGTTCTAGGTCTATTCAACTGAAGGTCACTCAGAGGGCCACATGGCCAAGAAAACACACTGTTCTCTGCTCTGCCTCAGCACCTCTATGAAGAGTGGGGGGTCATGCTCACAATTCAGGGAACAGATGCCCAAGGACTCTCTGACCTGTCCCTCCTCTCCATGGGTAAGGTCTGCCTCTTCAAGTCAATCACGAAGCAAACACTCAGGGCTGAAATCAGTGTTTCCAGTATCTTACCTCACAATGTACATTAGCCAATTCTCCCAGCCGGTGCTATGCATTCACCGGCAAACAGGTAACATATGCAGTGCATGCACGTGCTGGGCAAAGCTCTGAGCATACCTCATAAATTCGTCAGTAAAAAACCTCAAAGGTCCCCCGAC
The DNA here is from genome assembly GCA_007922815.1 of Macrotus californicus. Lineage (NCBI taxonomy): Eukaryota > Metazoa > Chordata > Mammalia > Chiroptera > Phyllostomidae > Macrotus > Macrotus californicus. The sequence goes on from VMDR010002002.1 coordinate 22,488, forward strand.
AAGGCCTCATTTCTAACAGAGCTACTTAGCAGAAGTGGGACTATCTGCACGCAAGTGCCACACAGATGTGTTAGGATGGTGCGAAGCATGTTAGAAGCCTCACCAGAAACACATGGTGAATGGCTGGCTTCCCGGCCGAGAAGTGCCAGCCAGTTTTCACAAAAGCTCCAAGGCGTTGAGAGAATCAGGGAACAGGAGAACCCGGATATTCTGAGAAGGGGCCTGACCTGCAGCCTACAGAGATCAAGTCAACTGCCCGAGACCCACTCCCCATCCCTGCTCCTGCCCCTGCCCCACTGATCAGTGGAAGAACATAACCAGAACCCAAGGAAACGAACCCTGGAGTCAGGGGACCTGAGTGGGTGACCCAAATGAAGCAGGTACTAGCGATGAGATCTCGGCAGGACTTTCTCTGGCTCAGGTTCACCAACCACAGGGACAATGCCACCTACCCTGGCAGGGCTGTGTGCGGGCCAAGTGAGCTGGAAATGAGGAAGCACTGTGAAACATCACAGGGCATACGGGAGACAGTGGCTGCTGATCAGTCCCAGCCCAAAGCCCTGTTCATGACCTCACTGTTGGGTGGAGGCGCTGGGCTCACAGTGGTGAAGCCCCATTAAGTGTCTAGTAAGCAGAGTCTCTTGGAGAAATGTAGCTATTTTTAAAGCTCTGCACTCTGGTTGGTGGGTTGCACAATGTGTGTCCTCAGGCCCAGGGTCTCCTACCCATGCAGCCCGGGAGAAGTAGTGGCCACTGGGGACGGAGGCTGCCCTGGAGAAGCCAGACCAGGGTCCCAGCCCTCCTGGCCTCGGGCAGACCTTGCACAACAGCCTGGGAGGACCCGGGACCCTGGGCTTCCCTGCATGTTTTATTTCTGCTACCTTCTAACTAGTGACTCAAGACTAAAAAGCCAAAATGGAACCAATGGCTCTGATATATTTTTGTTTTTTCCCTCTCTCTCTCTCTCTTTTTAAATAGAAGGGCTTAAACAACCACATGAGAAGAGAGACTAAGTATAAAGGAAAGCTTCCTGACAGCAAGAGGTGTAGACCCTGAGCAGACGTCTCAAGGAAGGTACAGGCCATGCAGAGCCTGCAGGGTTCCCATCCCCTGATCAGGGCTCAGGGCTGCAGAGCACAGTTCCTCTTTCCTAGAGCACACACCTCAAGCCAGCCCCTGCATGGCCAGCCCCCAGCAGGCCCACAGGGCAGGCTCATCTCTAGACAGGCCTCTTGGTGGGAGCCAGAGTCCATGTCCTGTCATCTGGAGGATCCTCATCTGCCCCCTTCATGTAATCTCCAGCCCCTTCCCACTTACTTCTTGGGGAGGGGGGCCTTTGAAAATTGTCTCCACCTACCTGTCCTAATTGATGACAAGTGTCTCTTCATAAAACAGGACTGCAGCTGCTCACAGGTTTTCCAGATCCCTCCCTCCTTCTTTAACTCAGGTCTAGTTTTCCCTGTCCCAAGTTTCTGGCTAAGAAATACCTCCACGAACATCCAGGGACCCCCCAACCCCCAAGTCAGAATTGGCAGTAATGTTCCAAGAGGTTCTTTTTCAACCTCATTTTTCAACCCTTCACTTTCCAGATAATAAAAGTGGGTCTCAAAGAGGCAGAGTAAGTGAGTTCTCACCAAGACAGCCAGTGTCTACTGACTCTTCTACACCAAGTGACATAAGCCCCTCTTCCCTGCACCCCGCACCGCACCACCAGGCCCCACGCTGCACCCTGTGCAACACCAGGCCCCTGGCAGCAGATGGCAGTCTCGGCGTTTGGGGGCGGCGTGACCAGGGCAAGGAGAGAAGCAGCACTCACGTGGCCTGGCTCACGTGGGCCAGCCGCTGCTCCACTTCCACTTCCACGTAAACAGGTCCTGAGCCCTGGAGCTGCACGCACTAGGAACATCCCCCCCACAACTCCCGCTGCCAACTTGCCTCAGCCTCTCAAGATACAAAGCTCATCCGGGCATCTAATACAAGGTCACTTCTTGTCCTTTACCCTCCACCTGTCCCCACCCTATCACGACAATCTCGGAATCACGTGTTCTGGCAGGAGAGGCTGGGCACAGAGTTCTGCCTCCCCCAGGCACATATTTTACCAGTGACTCGGCAGAGCCTTAACCTGAGTGTTCCCCTGTGCTGTGTGGACAAGGGGGCAAGGTGACCAGGCTGAGGTAGAGACACCAGCTGCAGCCTGGTAAGGGTGGGAGATGAAAGGCCAAGTACAGCCATGGCTAATGGGAAAGACCCTAGTCTGCTGGAGACCAAAGGCCTGATGTCTACTGCCATTGTGGTCCCTGACGCAGTGCAAGTCCCTTCAAGCTCCAGGACTTGGAATGATTTTTCTAGGTGTTACAAAAAGAGAGGGGCCGGCACCCCTATCGATCACTATGGCTTCCCCATATGGCTGAGGTCCTTCAGGCTCTTAAATTCCCTCCCTTACCAACATCTGGATCCCCCTTCTTATGTCTACTTTATATATCTTTTAACTCTATTTTTTATTATTTAGGACCTCTCCCACACTAGAATGTGGCTGAGTTCTGCATCCCCAGAACCTAGTCTGGTCCCTGGCACATAGCAGAGGCCAAATCCAGATTTGTAGAAGGAATGTATTTGCCTGCTCAGCCCTGCCTGTCCATGGATACCCAAGGGAATCTCCCTCTGCTTTGCCTCCCCAAAAAGGGATGTGGCATAGCCGACCCTGGTGACTGCAAAGTTCCCTTGGGCATCTGGCCTTTCACTCTGGTTCATGTAAGTTCTCCCGGCTGCCTGCCCTCTGAGGGGCTCAGCTCCCCAAAACATCTGACTTCAGCCCAAGGGGGTGAAGAAAAAGGACAGGTTTTGCAAGTGCCTGTGTTTGAGTCTCAACAACCCCACTCACCAAGTGTGACCTTGGTTAAGTCACTTAATAATCACAGTATCTTTAACTATCAAAGGGAAGTAACACCTAATTCATATGGCTGTTGTGGCATGAAATCAGATAAGCAGAGGGCCCTTCACAACGGTATCCCTCCCCCTGGCTGCACACCTGAGACCAAGAACTCGGGTGCCCATCTTGCGCCTTCACACTCCATTACAGAGCCCGACCTGGGCTGCATGCACACGCACACCCATTCTAGGCCACAGGAGGCGGCCCTGGTTGGACCCTGGGCACATCCCCCGACACCCTCCTGGCCTTAACCCTATGGTCAGACAGCACACAGCCATCTCCCCACGTGGCCTCTGCATCCTCATCACCCCCCCCCCCCCCCCCCCCCCCCCCCCCCCCCCCCCCCCCCCCCCCCCCCCCCCCGCCCCCACTCCTCCCCTGCCCAGGCTCCACACGATTGTATCAAGTTCTGCACAAGCCCCGGGGCCTGGAGGTGTGCCCTGCCTTTATCAGTCCACAGGCAGCTCCTGTTGAAGGAGCTAGCAATAAACCAAACCCAGTCTCTGCCTTCCTCACAGACACTCCAGGTCCTAGAAAAGCAAAGCAAAGCAAAACGAGGACCTCCCACGAAAAGCCAGCTAGTGGAAAAGGGCAGTATCTCTTACATATCTCACAGGGAGGCCACATGCCCCCAAAAGTGACCAGTACAAGGTACAGATCCTCTCAAAAGCTGTGGCTGCAGCCTCGAGGGCACTGGTGCCAAAAGGGACAGAGCCAAGACACGCATTAAAACAATTCACAGCCCGGACCAGACCAGAATTCAATGGAACTGAAAAGGTGCTGACCAATCAGGTCCCCTGGCAGGGCCCAGCCCCCAGTGCCCGCTGGCCAAGCCACACCACCACAGCTTTAGGGCCACGAGCTCTGCTAACCTCTGCTGGACTCAGATGGAAAGGCCCCACCCTGCTCCCTGGCTTCCAGACCACAAGGATCCAAAGGTCAAGAAAGAAGTGCCAGATATGTCTGCCCTTCCCCCACAACCCCCCCCCCCCCCCCCCCCCCCCCCCCCCCCCCCCCCCCCCCCCCCCCCCCCCCCCCGCCACTGCGCAGGAGGTGTCAACTGTTCTGCCAGCCTGGCTTGCGACACATAATGCCCCATGTCATGTCAGTAGAAGCCAGGCTGGTAAGCAGGGAGAAAAAGAAGTAGGTGAGGGACACAAATAGGAAAATCAACAGGGAAGCACCAACCCCAATTCTGGAAACACCAGCGGTGATAGGGACAACTGCGTCACAAGGAGCAAAACCAAACATCCCTTTGCTTGCCACCCCAGTTACCCGAATCTGGACAAAGGCAGGGCTTATGAATGGGAGGGGCGGCCACCCACAGCCAGTCCCAGGGATGCACCACACATGAGAACGGAGGCTCCCGAGTGTGGCCAGCAGCTCCATCTGGCTCCAGCTCTCCAGCCAGCGCTGGCCAGACTCTAGCCAACACATCTTGAGGGACTTGGCCCGCTCCTCTTCATCTCCCCAGCTGCACCAAAGTTGATCCCTCCTCTTTATTCATGTTCCAGATCCAACACCCCTAGCCACCCCTTGCTATATCAGTGCTGGAGGGGCTGAGACTTGTCAAATTCCTTGAAGGAAGAGACACTGGACTCTTCCAAACAACCCTGGATTCCTCAGTGGGTGAGGACCTCAGGCCGCTCAGAGCCGGCTCACAGACTCACTTAGGATGGGATGGGAAGTGAGACACTGCACGGCAGAACTGGCCAGTCTTCCCTGGAAAGACATGAGCAGAGAGGCAGGAGCCCACAGTTGCCTCCTGATTTCCCCAAGATCATCATAAAATTACGCAGCATCTTTCCCCTTTTATCTTTAGACCCCAGGTAAATCTGCTCTTGGCTAATTCCAACTGGCCCTATTGACTCAGAATGTTGCAGGAATCTACTTGGTAGGGGAGAGATTTCCTGGTGACACGGCAAGTGCCTAGAGTCTGCTTTCTGGATTGTCTCTGTAATGTGACGGGCCTCCCCAGTGCTTCAGGCCATCATCATTTTTAATCGCCATTGCTATTATCATCAAGTGAGGCAGAGAAAAAACATTTCTACATCAACTGCCTACAGATGCCTTGCAACAGCTTACTGGGCTAGGAATTTTTGTTAAAGGCGAAGGCAGTAATAGCATAAAAGGAAGAAAGTGACACCCCCCCCCCTCAAAAAAAAAAAAAACACTGGGAAGAGCTCCAAAGTCTATGGCCCAGACCATAATCTAAACTCCAGACCAGAGTCCTAGACCAGGGGTGTCAAACTCATTTTCACCAGGGGCCACATAAGCCTCACAGTTACCTTCAAAGGGCTTAATGTGATTTTAGGACTGTATAAATATAACTACTCCTTAACAGTTAAGTGAGAGCTCAGTGCTGCCGCCAGGTAGAAACAAGGTACCAGGCCAGATAAAACAAGGCGGGGGACCAGATTCGGCCTGCAGGCCTTGTGTTTGCCTCCTGTGCCCTATACTAAGGCCAGCAAGGCCAAAGGTTGTGTCGAGTAAGAAAGGACATCCCCTGGATGGCACAGGGAAGAGGATACCCAGGCAGGATCCCAGGACTTTGATGGGTTAAACCCAGAACCTCAGGCTAGGTATTGGGGGGCAAGGAGAGTTTCAGGTCAGTAACTATGGGATGCCCAACTGACCTGCCAGCTGCCAAACCCAGCAGCCTCCTCAACTGTCTCCCACACAGGCTAGTAGCCTGGTCCCTTCCCCACGTATCTGCTGGTTACTAAGCCCATTCACAGAAAAGCCAGGAGGAAGAAAATGGAAAGAAGAGAGCAATTGTTTGGGAGATTCTGAATGAAGAAGTTTAAGGATTCCTCATTGAATAAAGAAAATGTTCTTCATGGGAAAATAAAGGGTTTGGGGAAGATGCAAAGGGGGTAGCCCACACCTGACTTACCTGGGAGGCAGGGGAGGGGTTAAATCCTATTTTCCATGCTGCATCTGGTTTCCATTAAGCAGCCTAGTGATGAGCCACTGACAAGATCAGGATCCTATCACATCAATCAGCACTTTTGGTCACAGGATGGCACAGAATGGTTGGTGGCTTCATAGTACCTATGAGAGAGAGAAGGCACATAGGCAGCCCACCATGCCTATACCACTCAGCACGACACACTCAGGCACCATCCAACTCTCCTGAGGACAGCTGACACCTCTGCCTACTCAAGGCAGATTTCCAGAGACCCCCAAATGGAGGTGAGGGCAAGGAGCAGACACAGCTCCTGGATGCGGGAGCTGAGTTTGCCCTCATATATGCTAAAGAAAATCAAAGGCAGGAGGAAAGGGTGGAGGAAAGCAGGGAAGAAGACAAGAGGTCCAAAAGAAGGCAGACGGAGGTCAGAGGACATCCTTGGGCAAAGCCAGGCAAACAGGAAACCCAGAAGACATATCAGAGGCTGGTCTCTGCCATGGATCACACTGTGCCTTCAACCACATCTTACGCCCAGTCTCTCCTCAACCAAACTCCAAATCCACTGAGAACTGTCAGCCCCTCCCACATCAGTACCCTCATCCATATGTCCTTTGAATCCATCAGCATCTGAAATAGGAGAAAGAGAGCTTGGCAGCCCTGAATCAGACACAGGTGCACACGTACACACACACACATACACACACACACACACACACACACACACACACACTCACCATTCCCAGCAGAAAAGGCCCCTCAGAGATGGGCTCACTCTCTAGGTTCTGATTCTATGATAGAAGTACTCCTCTCCACAGGGGAGGGCAGACATGTCTGATAAGAACTGCTTAGCACAATGCTATATATAGTCTAGGTTCCAACCAGTCTAGAGATTTGGAGCTAGAACTTGGCAGAGAACCATGCTAGATGCTGGCAAGGACGAGCCTCCCCCAGCCAGCCAACTGAGAGCCTCACCTCCCTGCTGGGGGCAATGAGGACAAACAGGGTCCTTCCATTTGGACCATTAACACTCGGCACTGAGGGACACAGGCTTTTGGTTCCATTTTAGAGAAAATCGACTTCTTCTAAATGTGAGGGGGACGTGCGGGGGCTGAACACAGTTCTAGCGTCTCTGCAGCTCTCTGGCAGCAAGAGAAAATCAATCTAGTCCTCTCTTCTGGAGGACCAAGGGTGGGGTATGTGGGAACAGAATGGAGAAGGCACAGCAGCTGGCTGGGTTCAATAAACATCTATCCACTTCCGATGTTTGAAGGAATAAAATAATGCAGGCAAATACTTACTGCACAGAGCCAGGCTGCCACGCATCTTTTTTTTTTTGTTCCAAACAAATGCAAACGGGCACACATTATCCCACAGTATGACGGCTGTCTTCTGCATACCACACCATCCTCAGCTGAGCTGAGTCTCCGAGAGGTTGTCACTTACGTGTGGAGCTAAGCTCTTCTGAGCTCTCTGTGGGGAAGAAGCAAAAGGAAGCAAGGTGGGCTCAGTTCACAGAGCCAACCTCAAGCAATTCATTGTGCCCACCTGGGGTTATGATGTGGCCCTGAAACCATGGCCCTCAGCTGCTGCTCACCATCCAGTGACAGAAGACAGACAATTCTTGGTTCATCATCCTGGAAAAGGGCCACTACCAGAGAGGTACAGGGTCTCGTCAAGGAGAACCCAACAATCCGCTCTTTCAGACAACAAACCCCAGGGACATCAGAGCTCTCTGAAATACAGAATGTGAGCTCTCATCATGCGCACAGCTTCTGGACAAAGAAATTTGAGACTCAAAGGAATCAACACCCACATATATATATAATGTTTTTAGGTCAAGTTGCTCTGTACTCAGGCTCAAAAAGATATGACGCAAAGGGGCTGGTGCTGCCTGTGTGCTCTGGGTGGGGACAGCTGGCTCCCATCCCTCACCCTGACCAACTGTCTACTGTGACCTCGGTCAAATCTTCCTGCTCCCTCAGACTCCCAAGGGCCCAAAGCCACTCCTTCCAGAAATCCCCAGTGAGTCACACCAGGAGGTCTCTGGGGAAAGGAAGAGGTCCTCAGTGACAAATGTCAGTGCTAGCATCATCCATGGGAAAGCATGAGACTGAAAAATGGCAGATGGGGAAAGGAGGCAGGGAGCTCCCAGGCCAGGCTCTCCCTCAATCCCTACTCACTTCCCCTCTGCCCCGAGACACTGTGGGGAGAGGAAAGAAAGGGAAGCCAGATGCTGGGAATATGGTTTGGCCGCAATTTATGGCAATGGAGGTCCAAGTTCTCTCTTGCTCCCAAGGAAGCACGGTGGGGCGGGGCCTGGCGGGAGGGCGGGGCCTGGGGAAATGTCACACGGAAGCGGCGCAATGCAGCGCAATGCAGCACAATGCTACAGATTCAAGAAAAGCCTAGAACCCTGAGCCGCCATGATGACGCAACACACAGGTCAGGATCTCAAGGTCCACAATTCCACCTAGGAAGGAAGGGAGGAAGATGAAGGGGAGAGGATAAACTTTAATGTGTGGCAACAGGAAAGGGGAGAGTGAAGCAAGCTGCCCAGGAGCTGGGCTTCAGCTTAAGGTTGGAGATGTGTATTCACCATCTTTACACAATGCCAGCCAAGGAGACCTAAGACGTCACATCCCCATGATGGGTGCCTGCCTGCTCATAGGGTCCTGGAGCGCTCCTGCTAGGCCCTTCCCTACCCCAAGAAGAAACACGCCTTCTATCCAAGGCAATGAGCCACAGTGAGGAATGCCCAAGGGTCCTGGTAAGACGTCTCTCATTTGGGAGTAGGGAGGGGAGCTCAAGGACTGACACCCTCAAGCTCATCTAAAAATACAAACATCTACATTTTCTTTTCAGATTCTAAAATTCAAGGGTCCACAGAACCCTGGTGAGTTACCTGGTGTCACCACCCCCACCCCCATGTCCAGCAGTTGGCTTCTTGCTGCCAAGCCCTTCCTGAAAATGACCCTAGCCTAAGGGTCAGCTCTGAGCCCCGACAAGCTGTTTTTGCTTTCATGTTGACAGAATGTCCTGGCCACTCAGCTGAGCGCTCCATCTCCCTGCTCCCAACACACTGAGTCATCATCCAGAGAGGAAAAAAACAACAAAGCAGCCGTCACCAGGGTCCCCACTGCCGTCGGCTTACTACTCATGGGCTGTCGTCACTCTGCCCCAGAATTGATGACGGGGGGCTTCAGGGAACCCAACTCCCCTCCCACAGGATGGACAGTGTCAGGAAGCAGACAGCCACTGCTGCCAGGAAAGAAGGGAAACTAACCTGGCTCAAAAGGCTCCCAGGAAGGTGCCCCAGTTAACCCTCACTCTGCCATCACCAGTGCTCACAGCTACAGAACACAGCTCTGTTCCCATGGCGTCTTTCTGATGCAGAAGTTAAAGGGCATTTACTCTAGGTAAGGGAAAGACACTACCTGGCAGGCTTCAGGTGCGTGCTGCCTGGTGACCTCCTTCCCTGCCCCTGCTTCTGATACCACCAAGGCATGCAAGCTCCCTTTCCCCTGATGTCTTCTCGAGTCAAGCCATCTGCTATGCTCCTTCTTTAAGTCCCTGAAAAACAACTGGGCAGGGAAAGGGCACCACACTTTCTGCCGGGAACCTATTTGTTTGGTAATATGTCATGCATTTCTGTGTAGTAGGTCACAGTGGCTCCATCTCACTGACTGAGGACACTAAGACTTAGAAAGATCAAATAATTTGTCTAAAACCACCCAGCAAAGACGAGGCAGGGTCAAGATGCAAACCTACGTCTGTCCAAGTGCAATGCCCCTGCTCCTTGCCTTCTACAGTCTCCACTCACTTCTGGGTTCTGCAGCTTGTTTCTGCTCTGAAGATACTAAAACCCATCCCACCTCTACATCCTCTTCTGGAAGGAAAGCAACCAAGATAACTGAAGTCTGACAATCCATCAATTTCAGCAGCAAAGGAGTCAGCGTCATGAGTGAAACTGGCCACAAAAGAAGAGGAAAAGTTAAGGCGGTAGCAGTGAGGGTAGCATGGGGATCACTAAGTGACCCAGACCTTGGGTGCAAGAAGACTGGACACCCAAATTCCCAGCGCGCCATTAGGAACTTACAAAATTCCTTAAATAGACACGTTTGGGGATCTACCTCATTAAGAGGCAGTTTGCAGACACTGAGAATAGAGAGGGAAAAAATGCCAAGGCCCTGACATACCAGGGTTCTAACCATGATCAAACACTTACCAGCCGTGGAACTCTCCTCACAGGGTCACAGTACGGAATACATGAAACGGCGGCCGTGACAGAGCTTCATGTGGTAACTGGCAGACAGAAGACACCTACTAGGTATGTATTTTCCTTCTTTCCCTAGCCTCTTGGAGCTCACAATCTAATAGGTGACATAGATTTTAATAGGTAACATGAGATTTATACACAAAAAAACCAGTAACACAACTAAGGTAGCCTAAAGGAGGGATGGAGCACATGGGAGCGTGGCCGAAGGGGGCAGGGTGGTGGCGAGGACGCCTCCTGGTGAAGGTGAGCAGGAGAGGCCGGGAGGGCAGTGGCACTGCCACAGGTGGGCGCCATGGAAAACACTAGTGAGAGCAGGAAGATGGAAAAAGCAAGAACAAGTCAGTCACCTGGCTTTGCTAGAACACACAGTCCAGCTAGGGGAACTCAGAGAGGCAAGACTGTACAGGAACTAAGGCTAGTTACAGACAGCCTTCAGCAGCATGCTAAAGGAAGGGATTTTATTCTGGAAATCACGAGAAACCATTTTAAATTTCTGGGCAGGAAAGACAAGATGGCCGCTGCACGCACAAGGCCCGGAGAGGAAAGGGATGGGCAGCAGGGAGCCTCACTGCTGGACTACAGCTGGAACCTCGGCCCTGGCAGGGCCGTGAGGACAAACAGAGAAGAAAAATGGTAAAAAGGCAGGGCCATCTGAACAGATCCTCGAGGCTGCCATGGACCCCACCTCCTGTCTCTGTGGGGAGACTGCCGGAGGCAGACCTATTTGGGGAACACCAACCAAAGATCTGACACATCCGAGATGAGCTGCCATGTCCCTGCCTCCACTCCCCCCCAAAATTCAGCTTTTCTCCAAACTGCTGTAAGCCTCAGGCTGAGGGCATGAGAGACCCAGGCCTTCAGTGAGCAGTGCCCAAGCTGTGGCAAAGCTGGGCCCCACGTAGTGAAACCCCCACCCAGGGCTGGGTCTAAGGGTGGGACTGGGCGGTCCTACCCCTGGGGCCACCCTCACTGCGGCAGTCACTACTGTGCCCGCCTCTGCTGCGCATTTGCCCCCCCCCCACTCCTCCGTCATAGCCCCCGCCCCCCGCCCACTCTGCGGAACGGCACAGCAGGACCAGAAAAACCAATGCTACCCTGTCAGAGACCAGCAGAAATGCCTCCAAAATGGCAGCCTTGGGATAAAAGGAGTCCAAAAATATTATCGGCCCACCTAGGGAAAGGAGAGCCAGTGACAAGGGCAGTCAATTGTCAATCACCTCCCAACTGTGCCCCCCCCCACACACCCTTCCTCACTCTCCCAGATGTTATATATTTCCCTTCAGAAACTTCCTCTCAAAAGCCAGAAAGCACAGGAGAGAAAGAAGGGTATCACCCCATCCCCCGAAAGGTCCAGGGGGCCATAGGTGACACCAGGCATTCAGAAGGACATCCTACTTTCTATACCCCAGTCCCCTTCTGTCTTCAAACCTAGCTCCTACTACCAACTGGATAAGAGCTAGCCCTCCAGGAGACTGAAATCTTTCATTGCTACGCCACAAGACCCTCCCCAGCTCTGCGGGCCCTGGGGAGCCAGGAGGTAGGTTGCAGGGAAGGGCCGAGGAAGTACAGCCGTGCCCTCCGTTATGTAATAAGAAGGGCAGTGCTGCCCTAGGCCGGAGACCCAGAGCGCACTGCGCTCCCAGATGCGCAGTCATGGGCGGGGGCCGCTGCGCAGAGGGCGGTACTCGAAACCCCCTCCCCACAGACAAGAGACCCGCACCAAGGGTGGGATGGCGAGCCGAGACCCTGATTTTTCCATGTCCCCTACCCCCAACCAGAGGCACACAGCCTGCTGTCCTAGTTTTGCTCTCACTCTCGTCACTCCCCAGAATGACAAGCCGTTCTAACATGGGACCTCCAAACCTCTCACGGCCCAGTGGCTCTCCCCGAAATCCCACCAAATACAGTTTCTGAGCGACGTCCTGGGGTCAGTCCCCATCCTCACCTTTCCAAGCACCAGAGAGCAGCAGCTTCCAGAAGGCAGGTCCTTCCCATACTGGGCTCAGCTCTGGACAGCCCCAGACGTCAATGCAAATCTCTTGTCCCCTGGGAGTAGCCCAGAGTCAGCAGGAAGCCCAGGGTGGTAGCAATAGCAGCAGCAGCAGCTCTGCCTTACCTTGCCTGTGCATTTCCAGGGGAGCCAAGAATTATTTTGCCGCAACACTGAGGTGTGGCTGATTGGAAAATTCCCTTTTCTGATACCAAACTAAAGGACAAATATTTTCTTCCAGTTTGGCCAACCCTCTGCGCACCCATCTCCCCAACCCTTTCCCCTTCAAAAAGTTTGGGGTTCTCTAGGTTCTTCTTCCTCAGAGTGCATGAAGTAAAAAAGGCACAGGAAGAGGCTTCCACTGGTCAGTCAAAAGCAGGCACACAGGAACATACGCACACCCCTAAACAGATTTTTAGAAAGCTGCTGGGCTTCTCCCCCCTCCCCTTTAAGCAAGTGAAATGCAAATTCAGATTTGATACCTTGCCCTGAGCCAATCAAAGAAAGGTTTTCACCTGCCATGGGCCAACCCACCAATCGGAGAAGTGTCTGGAGTGAGAACCCTCCCCTGGCCAATGGAAGGCCAGCTCAGTCACTTAGTTAATGATGCAGCAGTACAAGGAAGGCCATCACATGTGAACTGGAAGGGTGCCAACATGGAGACACAGAGAGCGCAAGGTAAACAACTTTCCAACGCCAAAAGGATGACATTTAATCTCTAAATGCTAGCTTCCCTTCTCAATTCATCCGTAAGCTCTCTCAGCTGGCCCGACAGACCCTGGGAGCCTCACTACCTGTCCCCCTAGAGCTCCTAACAAGATGCAACAGTGACTGCGTCACCATTCTCTACTTTTCCCAACTACGCAGTGACAACCCTACCAGCTTTACCCCACTTCTCCCAGCCCACACCCTATCCTGCCCACCTGCTCCCCACCAGCCCCAGATTCCCAGGGCCGAACATTTCAGTAAGGCAGCCCCTGGGAAACTGTGCTCTGGCCTTCCTCTCGGCACCTCTCCTGCTCACTCCCTACCTTCCACCTGAGGGCTGCATGGATGGACAGACAGATGCTGACACTTAACCTGGAAACCAGTCTGCATGTCTGTCCGACAGAGAGAAATGAGGGTAAAGCCTGGGAGGTCAGATGGGACGCTGGGGACAGCTTGCTCCTCTCTCCTCTTCCCTGGTCAGGTTTGAGCAGCTGACACTAAGGGAAAAGAAATTAAAGTGGAAAAAAAGCCCTCCCTCAAAGAAAAAAAATAGCAAAAAGTGAGAAAGAAGGTGAGAAAGACAGAGCGCCCACATACGCAGAGACATCGCCCCCGATCCCGGCAAATACATACGTGGGGGAAGAAGGGGGTTACGCCATCAAGTCCTGAAGCCTATCAGACCACCCATCCTCGCCTGCGGAGACCCAAATCTCGGTCCGGCTGTAAGGTGTCGCAGTCCCGAATGTTCCAGAAATTGGTCCCGTGAAGCCTTCCACCATCGCCCCACAACCTCTTGCTCCTGTCCCTGCCCCCACCGCTACCCCACCTCCTCCCCACGGGAACCGCCCGTGCCACCTTGCGTGTCATCTCCTGAGCCTAGGCTACCCAGAGGCCTCCAGCCCCCAACAGATTTCTGAGCGCTTGGCAAGTGAGCTGGCAGAACCTGGTGCCCGGTGCTGCTATGACTTGTTTCTTGATTTCTCTCTCTGCTGCAGCACGGCTGTTGCTAGCAGACCTATCGACAGAGCGCTCTCTCTCTCTCTCCCTCTCCCTCTCTCTCTCTCTCTCTGAGCTCTGTGACGCAGATCTAAATTCTCCAGTCTGCTCCTTGTGTTGCAAGAGCAGAACTGCAGCTTTTCCCCTGGAGAGCCTGAGGGCAGTGCCAAGGCTGGTCAAACAAGGCAAAAAAAAGTTAGGCCTACACTCCGCTCCCTGGTCACACTTTTCTCCAATTTTTACCCCGCACCTCACTGCTCTGGGGCATAGAGGGCCTGGTCCCTGAAGGCTCACACCTTCCCTGAAGGCTTCCCAGGCACAAGACTAGCTTAACTCTTTGAGTGACAGTGCCCACAAGGCAGACAGGGCTGTCCCACACTAAATGCTGGGTCATCTTGTCTTGAGCCATGTGAGCTTCTCCCAGCCCTAAGAAAAAAATGGTTCTCACCCTAAGCCCACTGTTCTGTTAACTCTTTCTGCCACAGAGAAGTCCAGCTTTACAGCCGTAGCTGATTTTTTTGTGGTTTTCTGTTTTTTGGCCACCAACCAGGACCTTTTTCTCCCTGGAATTTCCTAAAGACAAAAAGTGTAATTAAAACACTGCCTGCTTATCCCGTGAGTAAGATCCCTCCATTGGGGCAGGGACAGGAGAAACCAAACTGAGGAATCAACGGCAAGATCATCTGCATCTCCATTCTTCCTGAGCTCAGAATGTTAAGGCCTAGGTGCCTATGTTCACTCCTCAGAAGGCACTTATGCCACACTTAGTCCCAGAGATCCAGGTTGCTGAGTCATTTGTTCCCAAGAAGACCCTCTGATAACGTGAGAAGCAACAAAACAGAGCAGCATCCAAGCCTGGACCTCGAATGGCCAACAGCTTGGTTCTTCTCTCTGGGCAGCCGAGCAAGATGAGGATCCACCAGCCAACTGCCACGGCCCACGCCACGGCGACGCACGGCCATTCACAGGCCTGGAAGCTCTCGCACAGGGTTGGTGGGGGTGTCCCACCACTGCTCCGGAGACTGCCTAAGACTGTTTTTGGATACTGACAGGTCTCCACGGCAGCAAAGCACGTAGCTCCCAACATTTTTTTGCCCCCAGACCCAGAAATGTTTCAAGAACAGCTCCGATGCTATCACTGGACCCTGTATACCAAGACACACCCAGAGAGTCTTGGGTCCCACACTGCTGCATCCAAAGAGTGCAGACCCAAAAGGGTTTCTGACAACCAGTTGCACCCTATGAGCCTAGACCTGACCGGAAGTAGGAAAGATACTCAGGTCCCGGGGAGGCTGACTCATAAAGCGTATCATCACATCAAGTGCCCTGCGACTCCCAGGAAGATGGCTTGAGGAAGAAAGGCCCGGCGGCCACCTTACCCCATACCTGCTTCCCCAGAAGCCTTCTTTAAGCCATTGCTCTGGGCCAAGCTCTCACTCAGCAGAAAGACCACTTGGAAGACAACCATGGCACTCCACAGTTTTAAAAGAAGCCTACAGCATCTGTGCCAGGCTCCCAGTAGGGGGGAAAGTGCTTCAAATTCACACCTTCTGGGCTCCAGGGTAGAGCATGCCAATAAAGAAGTCACCTACTGGTCTGATGACCAAAGGAATGTGGCCTTGATGGCACTACAGCAAGTCCCCCGGAATGGTCCTCTGCCTACTTAAATACCATTTGCCATAGTTTCCTTTTCCATGGAAGAAAAACATGCCTAAGTTCATGTCAGGACATTCCTGATTTATCCAAGAGCCCAGGATCAAATAAACAAAGGGCTTTGAGCTCTGCCAGGGAGCCTCCTGCTTCAGGACGGAGAACTAGAGGGAAACAGGGCTCAGCGCAGAGCTGGCCCATCACCCGGTGAACTTGGTGAATGACGTGGCTGCTCACTGCCATGGCAATGGAGATGTCACGGGTGGGTGGACACGAGAGAGAAGAGACAAATAAGTCATGAGAGATGGAACAAGAGCGAGTTTGGGTCAGAGGAGGGCCATACACAGCCACAGAAGTTACAGAGGAGCCGACTATGGTCACTAAGCTTGAGTAAATGCAAATAAGTTCCCCATCTCAGGGGCTCAGCGGGCACCAACTCTGACTTGAAAAGCATCATGACAGCACTATATCTGGGAAGGTTTTGTTTGATTTCACTTTTGATCTAAGTCCTTTCTTCTTCCCAGAACCCCGTCACTGTTCTTACAATTTTACTAGGATTGAAACAGTCATTTTAGGTGCCTCTGCCCAACTGTAGCTCTTTCTTCTAATTCACCTGATTCTGCGTGGCACCAAGAACAGAAAAACCCAAATGGGATGACCAGGAAGCAGAAATGAATTTGGTTCCAAAAACAGGGGAGGATGTTTACTTAGCAAGCACGCTTGAGCCTACAAGGAAGCAGTTTTACAGGGTATTGCATGTGGTATTTGATTTTGGGGGTAAAGATAATTTCTGAGTAAGGAGAAGGTGCTGGATCCTTCTGTCCACACTCTGGGGCCTATGGAGGCTGGGCCAGGGCAAACTGGAAAAGGCAAGGCTTCCATTCAAACCCAGCAGGTCACTGGCTGTCTTCGGCTTCTCTGCGGCTACAGGCCTCGGAAACTAGACCCTCTCTCCCAACCCCACAAGCTGTCCATGGCCTCTGACGGATCTGGGTCAAAACTGCAATGCCGAGGACGAAGAATTTTTTTTTCTTTAAAGGGAATGAGCTGAACTTTCACCCAGCCCTTGTCCAGGGTTTGGAATGCAAGCACCCTGTAACTGCCGTGAACTCCGGCTCGGCAGGCATCAGCCAGGAAAGCGGGCTTGGTGCAGGCCTCTGCGTCCTCTCAGGTCCTCATTAGGTCCTGCTCTACAGGGACAGGACCTTGAATCAGGAAAGAAACTGTTTATCTCGAGACAGAGGCACTGTGCAGGGGACTGATCCCAAACCCCACACAGTAGCTAGGGCTCGAGTGGGTGTTCTAGATCAGGCAGCGAGCTGGTCTCAGGAGGAACTGAGAGGCCCACATCCAAAGCGACAGGGTGTTTCTGTTCACCACCTGGGAGGGGGCAGGCGAGCACTCAGGAAATCACGTATGAAGTTCCTACTAGGTGCTAAGCTTACATGCAGCATGGAAGTTAAAGACATGGGCCACCCTCTGAAAACATACCCGGTTCTAGTTGAGAACCCTAAAAGCATCCCCAAATTTGCATTTTTGATATTTCAAAAATCTCTTTAAAAGCTAAGATTTCATTTTCCCATTGAAATATATTAAAATCATTGTTTGGGTTCCCAGGTTAGCCCACAAAAGGCTATTTTAGCCAAGTCAGGAAGTTGCAAACTCCAATGCCGATGGGCTGGCAGGTGGGTAAGAAAATGTGAAGCCCTTGGGGGAAGGGACAAGGATGTGCCAAGTGGAAGGACTGGCCTTTCCCCGGAGACAGTCCTCCCCAGCCCTGCCTTCTGGGGGCCAGCTGGGAATGGGGACCCCCAAGAGGCCAGATCATCCAGACTTTCAGGAGAAGGCGAGACCCAGATTTATTAAACTCTTGATGTTTAGACATTGTCCAAAATTTCAAAAGAGAAAGCATACCTACAGACCTTCTGGTTTGTTTTCTCTGTGGTAATGAGCCCAAAATATAATACATTTGCAATGAAAAAAATAAGAGCAGGCACTGCCAGAGTGAGAACTTAAATAAAAGGAAGAAATGACAAGGAATATAATGGAACAGAAACTCTACCTCACTGGAGGAAAATGAGGGGACCGCCGACCTTCGGCCCAGTGCCTGTCAACCTGCTCCATGTCGGAGGCTGTGGGTAGAGGGGTGCCTCAGAACCCTTTTTAAACTAGTATCTGTGCCCGGCCTGACCCAGCGGGAGGACAGCAGGGTCTCCCACTTGAGAGGTGCTGCTCTGGACATGCTCAAAGGGTCTGTTCAGGGCTTTGTGGATAAAACCAGAAGGGACTGTCATAACCCAGCTGTCCATTCACGGCACAGGGCCCTCCACAAACCGCACTACGACCAGGCGTGCTGTGGTCTAGCCTCCCCTCGACCCAGCACCTCCCACACCGCCTCCGAAGGTCTCACAGCTGGGACATAAGTGAAATCTCTCTCGGTCACTATCTACTAGCCCTCCGGTCTTCAGTCTGTCTCTGGAACCCACAGAGCAAGCCTACACCCTCAAAGGCTTTCAGATATTTTAGGATAACTTTTATAACCACAAGTTTTTAGGCAAACAAGGAGGTACAAAAAGGGAAATGAAAAAGGAGGTAGGGGGCGGGGGAAAGCCGGAGAGAAATATTCTTAAAATAACCAATCAAAAATTTGAACGAGCCCAAGGAAAAGAGGAAGAGACATATACGTTACGTATTCACGAGAAAGAGGCACCCAAGGCAGAACAAACAGCTGAGAGGTGTGAGGCCTGTGAAAGGAAGGGCCCGGGGTCCACACACACAGGCAGAGAACCAGAACCGTGGGACTAGACAGTTCCCACAGCCACCAGGCTGTGCCCACGATCCAGGGCCAGCTGCTTAAAGCCTGGAACTGGGAGAAGACACTGAATACAACCTACAATTTACGTATGGGGCATTCTTTGGCCATTTGGGGGGAAGGGGTTTGTTTTTTTATAAATTTTATGGATCCTTTATAGATTCTGCATACAAATCTACTTGCCACTTATAGGTACTGCCTACATCTTCTCCACTCTGCTTCTTTTCTCCCTTTTTTATTGATGTCTTTCGGTGATCAGAAGTTCCTCATTCCAATGTCAACCAACTTTGCAATTTTCCCATTACAGTCAGTGCTTTTGGTGCCTTCTTTAAAAAAAATGTACGGCTCCCCGAGGTTATGCAGACATTCTATGCTATCTTGTGTACAAAGTTTTATTTTGTCTTAACTTGCACAGTTAAACCGATGATCTCTCTGGAACTGATTTTTGTGCGTGATGTGAGGCAGTGGTCAAGATTCATTTCTTTACTTGTGGACATCCTCTGTCCCAGCAGCACTGTTTATTAAAATGACCGTCCATTCCCTAATGCTCAGCGGTGGCTCCTCTGTCATGTATCAGGTGTCCAGATACGGACGGGTCTGTTTCTGGGCTCCCTGTGCTGTTCCTTTGGTCAGAAATAAGACAGACAAAGAGGTCTACTACAGAACACCAATCTTAAGTCGGGTGATTTAACATGAGCACTCATCTGCAAGTAAAGTTTAAGAAAATATAAATCCAAGAGCCAGTTTTGCAAAATGAGTTCGTTGTGAACCGAAACAGTCTGAAAGGAGGACTCCAGCCTAGGCCTCTCAGGAAGACTAGAATGAGCAGGAATAAACAAAGAAAAAGCAGCTCAAGCTACGGAATGGGCAGCACGAAGAAAGGAAAGGCGCAGAGGTAAAAATCAGTCTTGTTCTTTGTCAACAGTTAGTTAACACAGTGATCAAGAGGACAGACTTGTTCTGTGTAAGAGACAATCCGCACCCGAATCCTGAATACATACTGTTTAGCTATGTGTCAGTGGACAAGCCAACTCAGATTTTCTGAGCCTCAGTTTCCTAATCTGCAACATGGGGAAAACCTTCCTCACTGAGTTGTGCAGACTGATGTACATATGCCACCTAGCACAGAGCCTAGCACTGAAACTACTCAAAAAATGCTGGTGCTATCCTTATCAGAGTTCAGGATTCCAAGGAAAACATGGGGACTACCGGAGCAATCTTGCTGTTCAACGGACATTAAGTGAGCACACGCTACTGCACAAAGACAATGTTCACAGCGGTTAACAACTCAGACTCTAAAGTAAGACAGGTTTGAATCTAAATTCAGGTCCAGCCTCTTTGCAAGTTATACAGATTCGAATAACTTATTTGATGTAAGTTTCTAGTTTCAGCTTCCTCCACTCTTCCTAGGAGTCTTCTTGGGGAAGATACTATGAGATACAGAAGCCTTCAGCACAATGCCCCACACAAAGTAAAAGCGGCACCGATGCCGGCTGTCACTGTGACGATGGCAGCGATGGACAACAAGGACTTTGTGCCTGATACCATGCCAGGCACTGGAAGAAGAGGCCTGCTAACACCTGGAAAACCCTGCAGTACCTGGTATTCTCGATCTTCCATCCAAGCACTAACCAGGCCCAACCATGTCTAGCTTCGACAAGACTGAGCAGACAAAACCAAGTGTGTTCAGATGGTAGGCCCAAGACAGAGGAGGAGCTTGGAGAAAACAGGTTAGAGCCACCAAGTAAAAGCCAAACTGATGGGTCAGTTAAACACTTGGTAAGAAAGAAGAAACAAACAGAATCTATAGCTATACATAACCAGAAAAAGTCTGAAAATGTCCTGGGTCATGGGGGTCAGACTGGGACTTACGGATTAAGAGTCTGACCGTTTTCATGCGGAAAAGGCTCCTGAGGAGCAGCGCCGGCGACAGCTTCAGTCAACAATGAGCATGACATGGTCAGTCTTAAAGACCGCAGCTCGTCGGTCTCCTGCAACAGCCACGCCAGAGCCCCTGAGATTTTCCCATCAAGTGCCCAACCCCACGGACAATGGCATGTACACCCAAGGTTGCTGAGCTGAAATGAAACAAGGCCCAGCAGTGACAACGAATGCTCTGAGGGCACAAAACAGCTCCACGTGCCAAGTGAAAATCCAAAAGGCCATTGCTGGGATAGCCTGTGCCAGAGGGTAGGGCCTGGCAAAGGTGAGATGCAGATGCAGACATGGAATGCCGCCTCAGACAGGGAGCCAGGCAGCAGACGGTAAGAGGCCTGGCAGATGCTGGCCCTGAACACACGGGACTCCCATGACTGCAGGGCGAGGAAAGATGAGCGAAGGCCAAGTCAGTCCTGAGTCCTCAGCACAAACAGAAGTGAACCCCAGCACCTACAGAGACAATGCACAGGCCATGCCCGAGGGCAGTGCAGTGACAGGCACGCTCATTGGCATGTAAGGCCAGGCCTGGGGTGGGGTGTTGTCAGCAGATGCTTTCTCCTGAGCAGACGGCGTCCCTCTGCCAGTGAGGCCAAAAACTCAGGCTCCAAAGTGTCCTGCCCAAGCTAGCTCCCATCACCTCCTGGGGAAATGAAAAGGGCCAAACTGTCTCTCTTGTCCTATGCCACTGGTCCTTAAATATAAGTTCCTGCCCCAGAAGAAGTTAGCCTCAAGCAGAACTCAAGCTGCAATGAGACTGGCACCTGCTATTCTCACAATAGGCTGGGGCTGAGTGAACATGGTCACTCCACTAGCCGAAGCCCCGGGACCAGCACCTTCTAGTGCTGCCCACAATGCAGAGGGACAAAGTCTTCTTGGGACGCAGGGAGTAAGCCAACGTGCCTCTTGGCAGGCTGCTTTTGAAATCCTGGCCTTGTCAACGGGTAGAAATAATTTCCAGAGAGATGGAGTGTGGCTGGGCCATGTGAGTCGGACTGGAGAGAGCTCTACACCATCCTCGCATAGGGAAACCTGCGGTCTGTGCCAAACGTGGCTGGGGAGCGGGGAATGAGGGCTCCTGCCGATCGCCCTCCAGGCACGGGCTGGAGCACTCAGATGTTACTGCTGCTCTTGAGGTTCTTGTTCTTGATCACGGAGTGTGGCTCTGGGCAGAAGGAGATGTTTCTAGGGCACACAGAACCTGGGCAACTGATGACTCATGGGCTGTACTGACCTCTGTGTGACCACATGAGCTTACACCATGTGACTCAAAATGGAGTTTGTTTCCTGCTTCGGAACAAACTACTGCTTTGCTTAGCTGAGTCAGATCTGGACAGTAAGAGTCTCAAACACAAGTAGGACAGGGGGTTCCCCAAACAACTCTGACTCGAGCTTTAATTTCCATACAGCCTTCTCCCCTCTGCAGGGGCACGCCTGTGCCCACACCCACAGCTGAAGAGGGAAGAGCAAGACACTGGGGCCATCAGGCACACCAGGGTGCATGTCTGGGCTTCCAGTAAAGGGCCAGCCTGGTTGGGAGGTGGAGCAGAGACAAGGCCTCTGGGGCTGAGGCTTTCCCCTGGTGGTGAGAGAAAGGCTGGGGGCAGTCTAAAACACATTTAATGCCATTATTTTTGGGCAGTACTTGCAATGTATTTTATAGCATTTTCATAATATGAAGCCCTGACTTTCGTTAAAGTTTTGCAAAATCTTTGATAAGGGTCCACAAAATCTTTGATGACATCAATACATCCTCTGCCTCTAAAAAGCTGGAGAGTTGGGGGAAGCGGTATTGATTAGAATCTGGGGGATGACAGTCCTGTGATTGTTTGGTTTACAGAGGCAAGGTGTCAGAACAACTCTCTAGAAGGTTCACTTCTCTGAAGCCCTCTGGGACCGGCAGGCAGCCCTTATTCTCAAATTAGGGTCTGGCACAGGCCTCTGGGGCCAATGTTCTTTCCCCAAAACCAAAGCAGCAGTTAACAGCTCAGCCTTAAGAGACAAAAGATTATACTGAGACGTTTCCGCCAATGCCACGTAGTTTGGGGATTGAGGAGCACCCCACTACTCTCCAACACCCTCCCTCTGAAAACTGCAAAATCCTCAGGGGTCAGGGTGAGCACTGAGAAAGCAAGTGCGTCCTATAAGAATAGGCACTTATTTACTAAAAAAAGGGGGGGGGGGGTTGGGGAAGACTACCATGTGTCAGTGCTCTTCTTGGACCCTGCCCTTGGCCAGCAGGGGCTTTCCCGGTCCCCATAGGCTGGTGACCTGGAAATCCACTGGGAAGGCAGGTGGCTCCTTGATCCCAGCCTGGTCCCCCAAACAAGGTAGCTGGAGTCCGGCCACCTGTCCAGGTCCTGCCACCTGGACATCACTCTGTGACCTCCTGGAGAGGCAGTGCCAGGGGTGGAGTCACCTGCAGGATGAGTGTGCTGATGGCCAAGAAGCTTCTGGGAAAGCTGACGTGAAAACAAAGCACCACTGGTACTTCCAAGAGCCCCATCACCAGAGGACTGGAGGACACAGGACAGGAAGAGCTGTGATGCTGAGATAAGCAGGGAGTCCCCAGCCACTTCCCCAGAGAGGCCTTCTCACAGCAGCCAACAGAACACCTCTGCTGGCAGAGCCCCTCCCACTGACCTCGAGGCCAGGCAAAAGCACCCACAGTGAAGTCACCCGAGAGCAGTAACTATGGTTCCTGCCCCAAACCCGAGAGAGCCCCCCCAACCCATGCAAATGGAAAAGGGTGATCTGCCAGAGGAAGCCTTCAGAGTCCTGGTACTGTAGAGGCCATCCGGCCTCACCTTTCCCCAAAAGAAGATCGGCCTTGGGTTCAAGGCCAAGATGTGGGACCTTGAGCAGGCTATTTCATCTCTCAGCCTGAATTTTCTCATCTATAAAGTAGGGCAAATGAGCTATTTGTACTCCTTGTGTTGCTGTAAGGATTAAATGAGTCCACATAAGTAAAGAACTTGGTAGCACTGCCTGGCACACAAGTGTTGAGTAAGTGGTAGCTGTCACTACTGTTTTTATTGTTAGCGTCCTCCACAGCTCAAACGGTGGGAAAGTAACCCAGTTCCACGCTCCAACTCCGGCCTCCCGGTCTCTGTCACCCAGTGGCCCCAAGGCTGCCCTCTGGAGTGCCACAGAGGAAGACTGACACCCACATCATGTGACAGTTCTTTAAATACACAAACTGTGCCCTGTAACCCCCTCCGCTGAAATTCAGCACGCTCTGAGCTCCAGCAACACCTTCTCCCTCAGAGCCCTCACTCCCCTCCCTCGCCCGCCCGTGCAGCTGTGCTGCCCTCCAGTCCCACTGTAACCTCCCCCCACACACCCTGTTTAAAGCTTGCTATGGTCTTCCTCAGGACTCTCAGCTGTGATCTCAGGAATAAATCAGTAAAACTTTGTTGATTATTTCTATGTGAAAAATACTAAACCAGGTGCTTTCGCATTCACAGATATTTTCTCCACTAACCTGCTCAATTTCCCCTAGCCGGAACGCAAACCCTGTTCTCTGACCCGAGAGCTCACCTGCTCCCTTCCTGATGCTCACTGCAGGGGTCCTTGCCACCTGCCCAACCTCCTGCAAGGAGAAGGCGTTTTGCCACTGCTGACTCTGGAAAAGAATCTGAGACCCGGGTCTCTACTAGACAAAGCAATATATTCTACCTTTGTCCCCCATTCCTTCCTGGGTGGGTCGGTGACAATCCTGCAGGCCACACATTTGCCACAATGGCTGTTCTCCTTTCTCCAAATCCCAACAACACGTGTAACCCATGTTATGATTTACAGACTGATATGCTATCATGTCTCGTCACGTGTGCTCATCTGGTGCCTCCAACTAGTTTGAACTTTGCAAAGACAGGACCCAGGCAAGCTTTAGAATTCTCCTTCACTCTTCCCAAGCCAAGCTCCCAGCAGCACTCAATCAATATTTGTTGACTGGCTGATTGGGCTAGATTAGGCCTCCCTGTCAACACAACCATCCCAAGTCCTCGAGAGAGAGCCACCAGAAACAGGCTCGCCTGGTCCGGGTCCCTTCCTTGCACGCGCGGGTCCTCTGAGGTTTCTGCTGCTCTCTCCTTCCTTTGATCTAGACTTGTTGAACATAATTTTACTCCTCTTACTCCAGCTTCTGGAAAGGGTCCCCAAGCAAACATCAAAGGGACACATGATCTCTGTTTTCACAAACACCAGCGATCACCTCACCTTCTGGTTGGAGAATGGATGCTGAGGGCTGCTTGCTCTGGTGTGAAAACAGCACAATGCCAACTCAGAGCCTTGGTGACTGGTTATGTGGATTCCTTCTCCAAGTAGCCCACGTGAGGCTGAGAATGGAGGAGAAGGAGATCAACTGTCCTTATCTCATAGGTGGGAAGACACCGTCAAACGCACTCTCACCTAGAGAATCAAAGACCGGACACTCTAGTAGCTCCTCATGGCTACTGACCACATCTGGGCTAAGGAAAGAGTGGAACGCCTTCCTCACCTGATACAGCAGCAGACAAAGGGGAGGAAGGAACAAAGGAGTGCCATCCACTGCCCTCAGGAGGCAGATGGAAAGGTGGCACGTTGCCCACCTTCAGGTGCCTCCTGGGGTGGGCTGGAGTTCTTGCTGTTATATGGACATGCACCAACCAAGGAAAAGCCTTGTGCCACCTCTAGGCACTTCGCAGACACTGATGGGCTCCTGACAGAAGCTCAGGGGCCTGAGACATAAGAAGTGGTGACCACACAGAGAAGGCCCTAAGGTCCTTAGGAGGCTATTCTAGGTACTGGCTCTAGTTAATCAACAAGCTCTTAACCAAGTATCTGTGACTCTCCCAAATACTTCCCACACCTAAGACAATGCCAAGCATGCAGTGTTTGTTGATGCCGCCACTGAATCCAGGACAGGAGGAGAAAGAGAATCAAAATTAAATATAAGATATGGTTCATAACCAAAGGAGTTCCTAAAATAGCTTCCAGAGCTAACATGATTCAGGAACAGTTATAAAACAGCCTAACTACAAGGAAGCTTTGTGTGGACCCGGGCTGCGTCTCACAGCCCCCTATGCCACTACGACAGCACGTCCATTCCCAGTAATCGTCTGAGGGCTGAATGGACAAATGAGCACAGGAATGGGGACACCGTGCATCTTCTTTGGGACCTACTTCTAAACATCTGAAATAGCAATGTCTACCCCTCATTTTTGGAACCATAAAATGGCCAGATACTGATTGACCACTACTTACCATAAGCATATACCCAGAGTTATGACGTCACCTTTGTGCAGGAAAGAGATGGATGTGTCCCTGTGAGCAGCTCCCAACATGAACCTCCCACCCCGTGCCTGGTTCCCCTGGCTCCTCTTACTCTCTCACACACAGAACCAAGGAACAAGTTAAAAAGTGGCAGGAACTCTCGGTGAGCAAACTTTGCTCCTTGGCCAAGATGTGGAAGTGAAGCCACACCACAGAATGCATCCCTGCTCCTGCTCATCTGCAACCTGCTCAGGCCCAAGCTGGACTCTGGCCAGTGGACCTCTAGGATATGGCCATCTCCCTGGGGCCTGTAAAAGGACTTCAGACAGAGGCTCCCTCCCTATCCCACAGCCCTGATCCCTGCTAACCCCCAGCTTTGGGAGATGAGGAATAGTAAAAATAAAGTCTTAGTTTGACCTAGAGCCCTAACGGGGGTCTGTCTGGCTTCATCCCAAGGTTGCCCTGTGGCCTCAGCCCTCAGTCCCCCCAGACATGGATGTTCCCCTTGTCCTCCTTATGAGACAATCTTCAGATGAGGCCAAGCCCCTAGAAACTAGAATGCCCCTTGCCTTTTAGCTGCCCAAACAGCATCTTCATCATCATGAATGTGGACCTCAACATCCATCAAGTGCTAAACACTCATCAGGCCTGATACTCGGCCCTCTGCATGGACCACAGCTCACACCACCTTTATGAGGGTGCTAAGAAGCCTGGGCTATCTCCACCTCCACTCTACAGGTCAGGAACTGAGCAGCTTGCAAAACAATACACAGCCAGTCACTAGATTCTTAACCACTGTGCAAAGCAAGCTAGCATCAACATCCTCTTAGGAGACTCCCCCCAACCCCTGTCCTCACTTCACACTTGACAACCCCTCATGTAAAGGTGGGACTAACCACGTTTCCTTTAAAAGAAAAAAGCAATCACACATGTGCCTTTGTTGTAAATAAGTATTTTTAAAATAAGTTTTTACTACTGACTCATTGAAATGAGGCGTGATGTCCATATGACTCTCACAGTGTGCAAAGCAGTTTTATGACAAGTTAGCCTACCTCCCCCCGCCTGAAGCCTTGTGAAGCACAGACAGTGATGCCTACTTTACAGATGAGCAGACGAGAAGACTGAGGGGAGTCGGCCAAGGTCACCGAGCCAGTAAGCAGCAGAGCAATAAACGGACCCCAGGACTTTCAAATGCCAACTCCTGTGTTCGGAGTGCCCAGGGAGTGAGAGGCGGCAGAGCACCAGGACTGACAGGTGGGGCCTAGGACTCAGGAACACTCATGTGTGCTAGCTGTGTGACTCGGGGCAAGTTCATTAACCTCATCTTGCCTCAAGTTTCTTCGTCCACAAAACAATACTAATAACAACTACAATGTGGGGGATTACATGCAAAGTATTTAGCACACTGGCCAACACATAGTAAACACTCATTAAATGCCAGCGCCCAGACAGGAACTACGGTGGCTCCTGAACTCTCTATTTACCTATCTATGGTGGAGACCAGACACAGAACTCTCTGTGTGGCAGGTGCTTAACACAGGCTGGCCTAAAGCCACTTCCTTATATCCAGCCACCACAGCTCCTGAGCAGCTGTGGCCGAGATTCACGGGGTGCAGTCAGGGGGAACAAGCCCAGTGCCACAGGCAGGGCTGAACTGCTGCGTGGGTTCGCAGTGGCCAGGACCTGTCTTCTCCTGCTCGGGAGGCTGGGACCAGGCTCCCAACCACAGCAACTCTGAAGCAGCAGCACATGCCTTGACGAACACGTCCGGGGACTCACAGAGAGGCAGACGAGGGCTCCGAGCTGCAGGCGTGGCCACACACAAAATGGCCGCGGTGCGGGCCTGTGCCAGCCTGAGCACACTCGTGCCTTCCGGGGGCGGCGGCCGCCTTTCCTGCGCACTCTGCTCACACCTCCCTCCCCTGGGGCTCCTGGTCTCTGCTCCCAGGGCTTGGGAACATGCCTGTCCTTGGTGAGAAGAGCAAATAAAAGCTCATGGCCTACTTCCAGCAACCTCACTGTTTCTCACTTTAAGATTAAAATAATAAACACACAGACATACAGAGGCTGGAGAGTGAGGGGGAAATTCAGCAGCATCGGAGCTGTAGAACAAGGACTCATGCAGCACCGGCTGCGGTAACCTGGCAACCTGAGAAAGGTGTGTCGGAGTGAGGAAGACACAAACAAGTACCAGGGCTGGGGCAGTCAGGGCTGGGGCAGTCAGGGCTGGGCAGGGGAAGGTGGCACAGGCTGGCCTGGCCCGTGTGCTGAGGAGGGAGGGGAAAGCACATAGCACGCTGCTTGCCCACACAGCTCGTGACTCCCCGCCATGTGTCCCCAATGGCACCCAACTAACTCATCACCTGCTAACTCCAGGCTCTGTCCTCTCCAGTCCAGTCTAGATTCTTGTACTGGTACCTTCCTGGAAGCCTTGGACCATCATGTCCTTCCCCTGCTCTGAAACTTCCCATGGCTTCCCAATGCCGCACTGCGGCATTCTCCTGCCATTCAAGGCCCCTCGGCACCTGGTGCCAATCTACCCCTTCAGCCTCGCTCTTCTCTCGTCTCCCATACTAAACCCTCTGATCCTGCTTTGCTGCCCCTTCCATACACATTCCTCCTACATGCCTCCACATGTGGGAAATCATCCCTTCTCTTTAGCCCAAGCCCAGAGGACACTGTTCTCTTAACACCCATTTGCCTACCATGTACCAGGCACTGAGCCAGGCACTGAGACTACAGGAATATGTAAGACATGTCTTGTCCACAGTGAGCTCCTGGTAGTAGGGCCAGTCAAAGAAGCCCATCAGTATGACACCAATGTGGCATGTAATCTAGGATTAACAGAGACAGGGCACTCACAATGAGCCAGACACTATTTCAAGCCTTTACAGACTCATTTAATCCTTTCAAAAACCCTATAAAACATGTGTAATTATTACCAGCCAGTCCCATTTTATAGATGAGGGAACTGAGGTACAGCAAAGGTCACGTAAAACTTACCCAAAATCACCCTAAGTGAGGAACAAACTTACATGGACATTGGGCATTCCTGGCAGAGAGGCTGATGTGGACTTTGAGGTCTAGCAGGGCAGCGAGAGCTGACCAGTCATGGGTAGAGCCAGATGCAGGGATGCCCTTGGCCAGAGCACCCTCCTCTGCTTCCCAAAGAGACACGCTAGAAGAGCATACTTCCCTTCCTACATGGAAAAGAGATGTGTGGATGGGGGAGGGACCTCACCCAAGGCTGCGCTCCCTCATTCTAGGAAGAAAGCAGGAAGGGGATGCATGTATGAGTGACAGTCAACTATCATAACGCGAGGCAATGGAAAACCCAAATCCACAGCCAGTCTACTCAGCATCTACATTTACACAGGCCACTCAGTGGGAGAACTTAACCCCAGATCGATGGGGGATCAGAGACTCCAGTGTCCTGCCTCAGGCATGAGCTGGGGAGGGGGATCCCTGGGGTGTGTCAAACAGCCTTTTCCTTCTGCTGCTGCATGGCTGTGAGCGCCTGCCTGAGATGCCATGCCTCCCTGCCAGCCAGGCTGCCTCTGTGCCTGTGCTAGGCACACCCCCACCACACCCTGGAAGGGCTGGAGCATGAAGCTTCAGGACTCCACTCACAGGTGGGTACAAGGGCACTGGGGCTCCAGCCTGGACTGGGCCGCTCTACCTGGCTCTGCTCTTCCTGTTCACAGGGGCTGTGTGTGTGTGGAGGGGGGAGGGTGTGCAGCCTCAAGATCAGGCACAGCAATATGGCTAAGGTGGGGTATGGGGTGGGAACTTGCTGCCCCTCCAGTCCAACCCAGGTGGCCTTTCCTCCTCCTCTCCTCTCACAGTGGAAATCTGGTCCAGGGAGTCCTGGGCCCCACTCCGGCCCCCAGGGTAGCCTCCACCCTGCTGCACCCCACCAGGTTGCAGGTCGTCTCTCACCGAGCACAAGAGACCTGCCCTCCTCCTCCCCCTCCAGCAATCCTCTAGTTTCTTCCTGAAACTGGCTGGAAGGCAATCTCCATGAGGACAGGGACTTCCATCTGCTTTGTAAGCTGCTGAATCCCCAGGGCTTAGAATAGTGCCTGGAATACAGTAGGTAGGCACTCAATAAATACTGTGGGAGGCATGCATTATCATCTCCACCTTATAGGTAGCAAAATGTGTACATTTCCCACCTGGTATATGACAGAACTAAGATGCACAGCCAGCACTTCGCAGGCATGACACACACCGGCTCAGGCAATCATCTGACACCAGATTTTCTGAGTCCCTGACATGGGCAAGATGCTTGGGAGGACACGGACGATCCTCACAATCAAAACTTCACTAGAGGCCTCTTATGTACCAGGTACTGGGGGACACAAAGACATGGCCTTTTTGAAAAATAAAAGCTGTGTGTGTATACGCATATACATATATGTAAAGGCATGTATACATACACATAAGGGCATGTGGAAATATGTGTTCTTTGTATATAGAGAAATATCATGCATTTATGTGACAGAAACCTGGAGGGCACAAGATTCACTGCAGGCATGAGGTTCCACAAAGGGGACAGAAGCAGAGGGGGCTCTGATGAATCTGAAACCTGCAATAAAATGGAAGGAGCCTGGCAGCCCAAGAGGCAGGGGTGATGTGCACAAAAGCACGAAAGGAGACCGTGCGGGCTCAGGGAACAATTCGCAGAGAAGTCTGACGGGCCTAAGGTTTTTCTTCCTTGTTTATTTTTACACCTCTGCTTTTAACTGTTTCATATTCTGTGCCTATCAGCAATGTTTTATCTGAAAGGGAAAAAAAAGGTTCACTGCAATAAAAAAATACTTTTTGAAAACCGCTGCTCAAGTTTA
The DNA here is from genome assembly GCA_007922815.1 of Macrotus californicus. NCBI lineage: Eukaryota > Metazoa > Chordata > Mammalia > Chiroptera > Phyllostomidae > Macrotus > Macrotus californicus. The sequence continues at coordinate 52,795 of VMDR010002002.1, forward strand.
CTCTCATTATCCTACACATGGGAAACTGGAATTGCCCCTAGTCCCAGAGCGGGCTTGTGGCCAAACGGGGGAGACAGCCCAGGTCTCCGGGCTGCCGGTGAGCTGCCCAGGACACTCCAGTCTCACAGGACGTAATGCAGAGGAGGTGGGCTGGGCCTCAGTGTCTGGACCTGTAAAACCAGGCCCTCAGGGTCATGACTAGGACATGACCTGGGACATTCAGGCCTCCACAGCACTGACTCTCCTCCTGCTGGAGAAGTTGCAGAGCTTTTTCTGCTGGAAGTCATGAGTTGTTTGTTGGTTTTCTTCCTGCTTGGCCTGTTTTGAAATGAGGAAGAAGCTATTCCTCCTGGCAAGCCTGGGTAACCCAGAAGGGCAGCAGTCCCCTCCCTGAAGCAGTGGAGGCAGCCAGCTCCAACAGGGAGAAACCGGATCCAGGATGCTGACTGGTCAGCAGCTGACCTCTCTGCTGGCCCCTGCTGGCTCCTACATATCCCACTGGGGCAATCTTCCCTGAAGAGTACAGGCTCTGGAGGCAGATGGGTTCAGTTTTGGCATCCACCTGCTTCTAGCTGAGTGATCTCAGGAAGGATACTAGACCTCTCTGTGACTCAGTTTCCTCATCTGTCAAACGAAACGATCCCACAGAGTTACTGTGAGGCTTGAGTGAGTAATTACACAGAAAACACTAAAAACAGCACTGGGAACACTCGATGAGTTTAACTGTCACTATTGCTTTGCACTAAGACTCCCTGAAATTGGGTCTCTGAGGTGCCCAGCCAGACCAGGCTGGCTGCTAAGGTAACTGCTGTGGGGTGGAGTAGAAGGTGAGCGGTACCAGAGATAATCCAGGCACGAGCCTATAGACATCCAAGCACGAGCCTGTAGACATCCAAGCCTTCTTCAGTCTCCTGGCTTCCCTCTCAGCATCTCAGAGAGCTGGAGGCAGGTCAAATGGTGCTCCCTGCTTGCCAGTGCTGCCAGGAAAGCTCTGGTACACAGAAGCAGGTAAGGACTCCGGCCTCTCCTGCCTCACACTCTGCTGTGGTTCCTGCCTCGGCGGGAGACAGCGTCTGTTGGGTTCCCTGTTAACGCTCCCCATGCTTGGATCCTTCATTGATATCCTGTGGGAATGCTCCAGGCATTTTCCTTGAAATAAGTAATTCCAGACATCTATTTCTTGAGATAAATCCAGTCCAGGAATTTGAGGGAGTTAGCTGCATACTGTCTTTAAAAGCCATTGCTGAATATTTCCTTGAGATGTGGGGTCAATGTGGTGAGTGTACCTATGAATTCACCCTACTGCTTCTTCAGAGGGGGACATGTAGGAGGGTACACAGTTTTACTTGGCCCCAAGGAGGGGTATCGGCAGCCATGGGACCTACACTCTGGCTTTGCCCACCAACTCCCCAGGTACTACGGAAAGGACAGTCTTTAATATTCACATTAGGTATAGGGACCGCTCAGGCTCAACTTCTACTTTTTAGATCTCAACCTTTTAATCTTCATATCCCAGCACCTAGCACTTGGCAGGGCTCTCAGTGGGAGCTCAGTGAATGGCAGTTACACTGAACGGAGGCTCTCCTTCTCCAGAATCAGAGCTCAGAAACAGTCACAGTTGTTATTAGAGCCAGGTGTGTCTGTCACATGCAAGCAGGTCTTTGCAACTACCAATGTCCCTGATAAATATTCTCCTATTCTTAGAGGAGAGTGGGTTGTCCTGAGGGTTCTTTGGTGTCCAGTGATTATTAATATGATTACTGAGTTATGTTAGATGTTGTATGTAGATGTAGTTACTCAAGCACCCCAATCACCATCTTTTAATCAACTTTAGAGAAGAAATAATAAAAGTACCACCATATTTCCCACTTCCCCCACCTATCTTTTGCTTCAGTGATCTGGTCTCTTAATTGTCCCCATGCCCACCCCTTCCTTCCACTAAGCTCATTTTCTCACTATTTCCTTTATCTGAGGTGCCTCTTTATTAGCACAGAGCCCAACCATATTTCAAGGCCACATTCAAGTTCAAGACTTCTATGAAGCCTTATGATCTGTGTGTGCTTCATGGTCTTTCTCTGCTGCTGCTTCACCTGTTGCTACTCCTGGTGTCTCCCCTAGTACCTAGCATTTTATAGCAGGCCATTTCAGGCATGTGTCCCCTAATCACATATTCTGGCCGGTACCTCCACCACCACTCTACAGCAATTTCTTTCCAAGGTCAACAATGACATCAGACAGAGTCAGGTTCAATTCTCGGATTTTCCCTTCCCAGAGTTCCTTCCTCAGCCGTCTCCTTTACTGACTTGGATACTGTGTGGCACCCTCTTCTCAAATCTTCTGTCCTGTTTTTAGTCTGGAGCACCACCCTGAGACCACCTTTCCTGCATCTTTCATGACTGCCCCCACCTGTGCTAAGCCTGGACACCTGCTCCTATCTGAGGGCTCCTGTGTCCTGGGATACCTTCACAACACGAACTTCATCCCTCACCTCATCTTTGGTCCTCAGTCATCTTGGAACACTTGTGGAACAGCCCACTAGGGTATGCTGTCACCTCATGTTCAACATAACTAAAATTCATTCAACTGATACTTGTTGAGTATCTACAAAGCCAGGATCTGTTCTAGTCATTAGTCAGCAAGCCACATGATAGCTCTCACTCCGAGTGTCCATTGGTGAATGCGTGGATAAATAAAATAGGGTAGAGCTATGTAATGAAGCATCATTCAGCCTGAAAGGAAAGGGAACTCTGACACATCCTACAACGTGGATAAACCTGAAGACATGGTGCTAGATGAAATGAATCAGTCGGAAAAAGGCAAATACTACAGGATTCCACTTTTATAAGCTACAGGAAGTAGAGTGGTGGCTGTCAGGGGATGGAGGGGCGAGGGGAGAGTTACTGTTTAATGGGGACAGAGCTTAAGTTTTGCCAAGACGCAGACACTTCTGGAGATGGAGGGTGGTGGTGGTCGCACAACAGTAGGAGTATCCTTAGTACCACACTGACCTGTACACTTAAAACTGGTTAAGATGGTAAATTCTATGTTGCGTGTATTTAACCACAATAAAAAGTCCCTGGCCTCTCCACTTTTCTGTATCTTTTATTGCCTCGATTAAAATGAAAAAGACACTGTCCTCATGGGTCTTACATTCTAGAGACAGGACCGTGGCTGCCATCCCAGCAGCTCCTTCCCAAAAGCCCACCACTTGCACTGCCGCTCTCCAGGCTTGTACTATGGCCACTTGATCCCTCTTCTCCCCTATCTCCAAGTCCTCTCCACTGTTCCTCTTTAAGCCTCTCACCTCAGTCCTTCCTCCTTCCCAGTATCACAATCTCCACCACGTCTCTATTTCTGATAGAAAAACAAGAAGAAGTGGAAAGAAACTCAGGAACGCCTGCTTCCAATGCCGACTTCACCACTGGCTCGGAATAACCTCGCACTGAGCTCTAACTGCCCCCCTCAATATGTGACGAGTTTGACAAGACACTCATGAAGGCTCCCTCTGGCTCTAGCACAGGATAAGTCTCTGGTGGACCCTACCCAGCCCGGCCTGCGATCTGGTGTGCTCCTTGCAGGTCCTCAAGCAGCCGGAGAAGAAAGGCCTTTTTCAGGAGGGGAACCCAGCCAGGGCGACAGCTCCCACCCACTGCCCCTTGGCTCTCTTTCCTGCCAGCTTGAACTTTTACTGCTTGCAACCTTGTGACTTTGGATTACCTGACCTTGGATTTCGCCAGCCCTGCACTGCTGCTGGGACCTCTTCTGACCTGACTGCCCGCAACTGGGGCAGCCTCCTCTGCTGAGTGGGCCCTGCTCTGCTGCCACCAGCTGGGCTGTCTGGTGGCTGCACAACAAGGATGTTGCCGGCTGGACTCTGGACTCTCCCTGGGCCATTACCACCGCCCCTGCTGATGTGCCAGTCCTGGCCCTGGTCCCTGCGGTGTACTCTGAGTTCACCCCTGATACGAGCTGGGTTTACGATCTGTCTGCGACTGAGTCACTAACTCCACAAATGTCCACTGTGATGCCTAGCTTACGAGTGGCGCTGTCTCGGCAAGAGATGCATCAGGAGGAAACACAACTGCTTCTCATGTCAACGTCACACCGCCAGGATGAGCTTCCCTGCTCAACGCAGACTTCATCCAAGTCAAACCCCTTCACGCAACAGGCATTTATGGAGCACTTATTATGCGCCAAGCACTGCTCCAGGCATCCTAATAAAATATCAATTTTAGGAAGTGTAACTTTCTACACAGTACAATGGTTACAGAGCCTGAGCTATGTGACAAGGATTTCAGTTATATGTCCGTCAGTAACTACAAAACCTCCCTGAGTCTCGGTTTCCTCACTTGAAAATAGAGGTAATAAGTGATAAGCTTGCCTGAAGAATAAATGAGAGTCCATGTGAACTGCTTCGAGAACAGTATATGGCATATAGCAACACCTGGGTATTAACCATTTTTTATTTTTATGTCACCTAAACATGCCACGAACTTCAAGAGTCCTTGTCCCCACCCTGCATGACCAATATCTCACCAGTGCATTTGCAGATGAGCTGGGGCTTCAACAGAATGAAGCCCCAATGTCAACATCACTAATGAAGAACAAAAATGCCTGTGCAAAGTAATACACACAGTCCTAATGCTTTCACATGGGTCAGCCTTGGGGATATCATTAAAGATACGGGTACCAAAACCTTCTGAGAGGGTAAAATATTTGCAGCATATATGTTCGATAATATATAAGGAACTTTCTCCCGACCAATCAGAAAAAGGCAACCTGATAGAAGCATGAGGAAAGGCCTGAATAGGCACTTCACAAAAAAGGTTACCCAAATAGCCAATCTCATGAAAATGCAAACAATGCAAATTCAGACCACAGTACAAATACTACTTAATATCCACCAGAATGAGGAAAACAAAAAGGGAAAACAATACCAAATCTTGACACGGACATGAAGCCACCAGAACTTTTCTACTCTGGTACAAAAGTAGAAAAGTTCTGTTACAGCCGCTTTGGCACTAACTACTAAAACTATGACCCAGCAGCTCTGCTCCTATGTATACACCCAACAACTACATGTATATATAGTGCATACATATACTTACACACATGTATGTATGTACAAATATCCGTTCACCAAAAGACACTTTTAAACATATTCATAGTGGCGCTGATAGTAATAGCCCAAAATCTGTACACAGCTCAAACACCCAACAACCATGTAATGGATAATAAATTGTGATCTATTAATAAAATGGAACACTACACAGCCACAAGAATGGGAAACTCTAATGACACACATCCTGGGAGAACGGCACAAAGTAAGTGAAAGAAGCCATACCCAACAGAGAACACACTGTGTGACCCATGCTACAGAAAGCAGAAAAGCAGGCAAAGGCAAACTAACTTCAGCAGCTGAAGTAGTGGTTACCCTGGGAAGGGCAGTTAGTGACTGGAAAGCAGCACAGGGCATTTTCGGGGAGGAGGGGTCTGACAACGTTCAATTTCTTGACTTGACCTGGAAGCTGGTTACAGGCTGTGCACACTTTGTGCCAAACACTTAGGATTTCTTCACTTTTCTGTGCGTGTTATATGTCAAGTAAGTATATACTGAAAAAACAGCGAATGAGAAAGATTTTTTTCTAAACTAGAAAGAATGGACTTTTTCTCCAAGTGGATTGTTGCCCCAACACCAGTAGATTTTAGTGCCTCCATGCCTCCATGAAATCTAAAAGATGCATATACATTTCTGATCACTTTCCTATTGCCTTTCCATAAATGGCAGAGAAATTACTGTCAAAAACTTCAAAACCATATTAAATAAACATATTTTTAACACTCCAAATTAATTTATCAAGCTTTATGTTCTATGAGACTGAATTTGCAAATGTATTTGGGTTTTATAGATACATGTTGAAATATGGAGCAATTTTGAGAAACAAGGATTTTGAATGAGAAAAAAGGGGTGGGACCAGTGGTGAAAGGAGTAAAAACCAAGAAGACAGAGGGGAAGACACCGCGCAAACTAGCAAGCCAGGGCTCACATTTCTAGTAGCTTCCACAGCACTGGAGGGACTCTGTACCTAGAAGCCAGGAAGTTCAAGCAGAAGCCAGGGAGCTAAAGACAAGGTCAGGATGCGGAAGCAAGATGGTAGCTAAGTTGTAAGGAGGCTCCGCGACTACAGCAAAAGAACCCAGAGAGCTGGTAGATGACTATAAGCTGCCGAAAGGTTAGGAGAGGTGTGATGTGACTTCCTGACCCAGGGCAGGAAATAGTGGCTGGGTGTGGGCAGCCTTGGTACACAAGGAAGTGACTTCAGCTGATCATGGAATAAGAGGATGTGACCCTGGGTGTGCTCAGACCTGCAGATGGGATGAGCACGCTGGTTCTTTCTCTACTGGATGTGACTTTCTAAATATACACACATTCATCTACACAATACAATTTATTCAAACGTTTACCATCACCGAACAGGACTTCGGAGGCTTTTGGTTTCAACTGCCCTGGTAGCCAGCTAAGGTAGCAGTAATCTGGAGCCTGCCTCCTAATCCCACAATCATCATCTTGGTCCCTTTACATGAGAATAAGGGAAGCAGTGAACCCGAATTTCAAGAACATCAGTATTTGCCATATAATCCACACCCCTTCCCTGTAATTTCCACCAACAAAAGGAAATAAAAAACTCAAAATCTTAAATAAAATTAAAAAACACAAGTAACCCCACCATCACTTGTATTTATTCTTGGGCTCATCCAAAAATAAACTAGTGTCACTCAAACACCTGGAGATTGAGTGACTGTGTCCGGGACTCCAGGTGAGGATGCCAAATGCCCCCCCGGGGAGAGTATCTGTACCTCGCCCAGGATGCCTGGCCTTACCTTGGCTTCTGCCCGGCCAATCTCCTCTGCCACCACTGCCGCCACCTCTTCTTTCCCCACATCACAAAGTTCGGCTCCTGCCTTCACTGTGACATCACAACCAGAGTCCAGCAAGTGAGTTTCCATAGGAAGAACCTTGAAGCTCGTCCTGCAATGTAAAAAGCCAGAGTATTCTAGAATCCACACACAGCTACTCTCCCCCACTATCGAGAGAAAGCCAGGACCTCACTTTGGGGAAAACTCCTCACTTCCCTGTCCTGGCCTTGAAGCAGTCTTGCCGACTGCAGGAGCGTGGTGCTGGCAGATGGCAAGTGCTGGGCTGCTGAGGTGTCCAGCAACAGGCTGGAAGTTTCATCTGGGAAGCAACATCGTGTTCTCCAGGGCAATGAGTATGCGTTTCCTGCATTTCAGAGAACGTAGCAAGTGGAACTCGGTTCCGCAAGGGAGAGCAAGCACCTCATTGAAAGGAGAAGGAAGGAAAAAAGCTACAGGCTGGATTCCCATCATTTCCACATATTTGCTTAGAATGGCCTTCCTGTTGCCCTTAAAGTTCATTTCAAATGTAGCAGCATTTAAATATGCCAACATCATAGCATATTTAAGTGCTCCAGGGAAACAGCTGCACCAAGCCACGTGCATGACCGAGCTGGAATGCGTGTGCTTAGATGGTGGGATTCTATGGCAAACTGTCCCATATGAAGTTAGGAAAAAAACTCCCAAACACAATTCTATAAGATACTGTAAATGCTGAGGATAGGGGAAACGGGGACAAAGGGACAAGCAGTGGCCAGACAGCCCTGAAGTCACTTTCAACAGAAGCAGGGTCATTTCTACAAGCCTGTCCCCCTATACCAGGGTTTCTCAACCTCAGTCCTAGTGACATGGTGAACTGAACATTGTGCAGAGGGCTGCCCTGTGCATTGTATGATATTTAGCAGCATCCCTGCCCTCTACCCACTAGATGCCAATAATATTCCACCTGCTCCTCCATGTGACAACCCAAAATGTCTCCAGATGTTCACCAAATGTCCCCTGGGGGCAAAATTGCCCCCGGCTGAGACCCACTGCTTTACACTAACAAATCATGTCTCACGTAGGCAAGACCCCCGCTGTGGCCCAGGTGCAGTTGTCCACTTCAGAAAGGGCTCAGACAGTGTAGCCTGGCCATCGTCTCCTCGGGCATTAAGGCAACAGAACTCCCCAAGCAAGCCGCCACCATCAGATCTGAGACATGGGAGGAGGTCCAGGTGGGGATGTTCTGTCTCCAGTTCCACAAGCCCACCTTCTCCCAGATATGGCCCACATCAGAAGACAGATGATCAGAGAAACCCCAACTATCAAAAGTCACTCCACAAGCGTTGGGTATACAAATTCCATGTACTTAGTTGAATTTCTGGGAGAAGGGAACACACATCTCAGTCCCTCAAAACCTTGTTCAACTAACCATCCCAGCTCTTCCATTTCCTCCACTCAACAACCTTAACTAGAGCATCTCCTAGGATACCAGATGCCTAAAAAATCTAGCAAAGCCCAGGTCTTGCTTTGCAGGCCCTTGAAAATCAAGGCTGGCACTCTAGTCAAGAGGCATGGAGGAGTATGCAGGCCAAGGCGAAGGAACTGAAGTGACAATTGCAGACATGTGAGGGAGGGACAGATGGAAGACCAAAACCAAGGGCAGTGGGGCGGAGCAAAGTCTGGAAGGGGCGGAGCCAGGGAGATCCCCGGGGACAGGCCCACAAGCTTCTGGGCTATAGAAAGGGAAAAGATCCTGCGTAACCACAGACTTGCCCAAGCAGAGGCGATGCTGGCTGTGTGGCCGACTATAAATCTCATCCACTGGGGGCTGGGTTTGGCTCACTACACGCCGCCCCCCACCAGCTACAGTTTTGCTAAATTTAGTGCTGTTCCCAAGTCACCCAAACGACACCGCTCTTCGTGTCCATTTCAGGTTCACCCGGGGACAGGCGCAGAGGAGCGGGACTTGTCAAGAAGAGATCTGCCCTCCTGTGACCTCTCCCTTCCCCACTGAAGCAAGGGGCCCAGGGGAGCGGAAGACGTGAGAAACCACAGTCAGAGGTCTCCGGGGCTCTGCGAGCAGGCTCTGGTCCACGGCGGTACGCAGAGAGCAAAGGGGGCACAGGTTCCAGGGGAACACCCTCACTCAGCCCACTCCACTCCAACTGGGTTTCACTCTCAGGGAGTCACATGCTGCTGGGGCGCTGATATGGAGACACACTCTCAGGACAGGCCTGGAAGAAGGCCCCTCTGCCTAGGAGATAGAAATGTGTTCGATCAAATAGTTATAGGCACTAAAATTCAGAGGTTAAGACTGGTTTCTAAACCTGGCTGCACACTGAAGCCACCCAGCAAGCTTCAAAAATGACTGCTGTGTGGTGAAACTGTGTGTGGTGCCAGGTGGGAACTGGGAATATCGCAAGGAACACTTCGTAGGGTGTATGACTGCCTAATCGCAATGACGTGTACCTGAAACCAATACAAATAATCAGGAAAGGAAACTGTAATTGAAAATTTGAAAAAAGACTGCTGCCCAAGTCCCATCTTCCAGGACTGATGAGAATGGTGTGGGGCGTGACGTCAACGGCCCAGCTTTGGAAATTCCAATGTGGAGACCAGTCCAGAAGCAGTGGGTAAAGAGCATGGCTTCTGCCTCCAGGCTGCCAGAGGTGGGGGAGGAGGGGAAGGATTTCTGACCCAAACACTTCCTTGCTATGTGACCTTGGGCAAGTTATTTAACCTTCTATGCCTCTGCAGCATCAACTGTAAAATGCACATGACAATATGTAACCCCTGCCTGAGAGTGAAGATCTAAGCAGGGGTGTCCGAACTTTTAGGGTCCCGGGGCCTCACTGGAAGAAGAGTTTTCTTGGGCCACACATTAAATACAATGCGACATGTGATCACAAAAAAAAATCTCATGATGTTTTAAGTAAATTTATGACTTTGTGTTGGTCCACAGGCCACAGGTTGGACACCCCTGAATGAGACGACAAAGCATACAGAACAGTGACATGTAGGAAGAGCTCACTAAAAGTTAGGGATCATTATCACTGCTGCTATAATGACAACGAGGAAGAGAGGAGAGTGGCACCCAAGAGCTGTCTATGTTGTCCATGGACTAAGAGTCTCTGGGACGGAGACTGGGACTATTCCAACAGGTGGGAAGGGGGGGGGGAAGGCTCCAGAGCCACCTGTACTTAGGAGAAGGGCCATCCACTCCCCCTCCTCTGTTCACCTGCTCCCTGTACCTTCAACAACCTCCCCTCTCCCCACACGTCTAAATCCTACTGCTCAGGGCCTAGCTCTGGGCAACCAAGGGCCTCTCCCTTCTCGGGTCTCCAACAATACTTCCTGTGTGCCTATAACATTGGAACTATAGAATTTGCTGTCCTGAGCAGCTACCAGCTAAATAAGTATCTGCCTATGGGACAGAATGCTTTGCTATGTACTAGTCTGGTCTCCTTAAAGAGACAATGAGCAATTTGGGGGAGGCCCTAATTCTCATGCTTCTGTTTGTCCCCTGTGGCACCCAGCACCATACTGGACAAACAGACCTTGATTAATAAAGATTTTTTGTGGAACGAAAACACATGTTGAGACAGCAGTGCTAACTGCACATCAGCAAGGAGTAGGTTCAGTGCCCAGGACAAGCAGGATCAGCACCAATGGCCATGGGATTCTGGACTCTCCACCCCATCATTACAAGGACAGGCCACCAACTCCTTTCCATCCCTAGAGATCTACCCCACCCACCCACTTCCAGGGCAAAAGGAATGCTGGGCAAACAACTCTGCTCCCCAGCACCCTGCTATTCCCAGGCCTCAACAAGTGAGGCCACGTGTCTAGTCACTTCTGCCACGAAGCCACCAACCCCCATGATTCCCTAAACCCAACTGCAGCAGCCAGCCAAAGCCGAGGTTGCCCACGTGGATGTCCAGAGCAGCTGGGCACCAACAGGCTGTAAGCCTCTTACAGATTAAAGGTCCTAATTTAAACCTCTATTTGAGGTAGGACAAGTGGGTCAGTGCTCACAGGCCACTCAGCACAGCTGGTGGAAGGAGAAGCAGTGAGGATCCAAGAAAGACTCCTCTCCTTTGCGCGGAAGATGAGCCAGGAGATAACAGACTGAAGTGGGGTCACTGAGAGGGACCTACCAGGAAATGCTCCCCAATTGTGTGAACTCTAACGTCTCACCTAACGAACCTGAGACACAGAACAACAGGACAGGATATAAGTCGGAACAGCCTTCCTCTCCCTGTCCTGACCTGCGTACGGAAATAGCTGATAAAGTCAGGAAACAAGAGAGAGAAGAGGTGAGGGGCTGGATACTCTGCACTCCAGGAGTCACACCTGGTGACAGGAGGGGAGGCGACCTCTGCTTCCAGGCCCTGGTGAGGTTCTCATGCCTCTCCCTGCCAGCTCTCTGCAGCAGGAAATACCAGGCACAGGGGACGGAGTGGGTGAGCAGCCACACACCAGCCTGGATCACGTTGGGAGAGCCTGACTCTGCTACTCTTTAAAAAAACGCCCTCTCGCCACATCTGTCTCCATGGAAATGGCCTCTGGGGAAGTGCTGGAACCTGCTGTGTATACCAAGAGCAAAGAAATTCCTCCAGGAGAGTTACTCTAACTTTGTGGGCCCTGGCCCACAGTAAGAGATCAAGTTTAGACGGTCACCCAGACACACATACGTGAGCACTTGTGTATATGGAGATGTGTACATAGCTGAAATAAAGCTTCCTGAAATCATTTTCATCTTTACTACATACTATGCAATCTAGTACTTTCTATCACAATTTTTTTTAATGTTGGTTTCAACCCACTAAATTGATTTCACCACCCATTAAGGTGTCTGGACTTGCAGTCTGAACCCCGGTCTCGGGAAAGTAGAGGGGGGAGCTTTTGCTTGAAAGAACTTTTTAAAACTCCCTCACAGACTAACCTCCCCACAAAGCAAAACCCCACCAGGCGCCCAAGCCGGGAGACACAGCAAGGGGAGGAAGAACTGATGTCTTCCTGCCCCCAGGAGTCCCCAGGTGCGTCCCCTCCTGTGCTTGGGGTGCAGGAGCTCAGGGGTTCTGCCCTTCCACCTCCACTGGTACCTCTGGTGCTGGCCTCCAAGTAGCTCAGCCGGGCGCAGGGTGGATTCTCAATCACCGCCCCGCAACCTCACCGGTCCACTGAGTGAACTCACCTGCAACACTCAGAGGCAGGTATGTCGGCGCTGTGCTGCCCACACTGCTTTTTTAAATCTCCCAACAGCCTATCCGCACATCAGATACACAACAAACTCCTAGAGGACAGGAAGTTGGGCTTCTTAATTTATTTTTTTTAACTGAAGGTACACAGAACTCTTTATGGGAATTTTTGTGAGGACAGGAACAAAAACAATTCCATTTTAAACCATCCTCAACCCAGTCATTGTACTTTTCCAAGCAGCCCGTGAGATCTCGCCACGTCCTCCTGCAGGCAGCCCTTCCTCATGCGTCAGGACAGCTGAGGAGTTCTCCCAACCCTATACCATGGTGGCGTGAAACTCTAACGACTCCTGTCCACAATCGCTGTCCCCATAAATGCGACACACTTCTTCTCTGCATCTGTAATTACTGCTTGGCTGAGTATCTCCGTTGGAAACCAGGTCACAGAAAAAAGACAGCATTCCATATTCTGAATTAGTAAGTTTTACAGATTCATTGTTTTCTATCTTGACCCAGGTACACTTTTTCGTTCCCTGATAAACAGAGCAAACACTGGAACTCTCCATTCACGTCAGTGCACAGAGGCTCCCCATTCTCCATGGCTTCCCCGAGCTCACCAGAGCCGCTGCAGCACCTGCCGTTCATCAGTGCCCTTGAAACCCGGAAAGCCTACACGGTGAGCACTCATCGGAGTCAATCCCCAAAGACTCCAGGGGAGAACAACTGTCTGATCCCGTTTTAAGAGCTGACAGCTCCCCCAGCCTAGAGTGGGATCTGTAAGTGCTCTGATGGTAGATGCCAAGCTGTGCTGTTGTTATTTTTTTCCCCTTGGAGAAAGAGACTATAGTTTCCTTACAACTCCAAATGAGAATTGGCGTAAAAAGAAGTTAAGAACCATCAAAACCCAATTCTCAGGAATTCAGTTGGTCAAGGCCCTCCTGAGACCACCCCTACGTTTGCAACACACAGCCCCTTCTGCCACATGCACCCTCTGAGAGAACGCCGACCACCTCTTCCTAACAAGTCATTTCCGCCTTCATCCCTGGGCCACTGCACTGCACCTCTTGAGTGAAGAAGTCCCACCCTTTCCACACCCGACTGTTAGCAGACACATATTTACTGAGCACCTGAGAGCGACTCTGCTAGCCTCTGAGGGTTAAATAAGGTGGACGAGATGTTCTTGCATTCCAAGAGACACCCTCCAATTCCCAACTGTCCCCTGTGGCTAATATAACACTTTCTACACTCCCTTTGCATCCCCTTTTATGCTTTGTCTTTTGGCATGGGTGTCTGCCTCCCTCACTAGCCACAGCTCCCTAAGGACAGAGGCCACATCTCGTTCACATTGCCACGTTCCTTCCTTTCCCATCTCAATCCCCACTCCACCCAGAAAGACACAAAGTTTTTCACACAGGAGGCCCTGTACAAATGTGTCTCGACGAATGGATGCTGATCGGTTAGCTAGTGGTCTAAGTAGCCAAGACTGGCCCACTGGGGACAAACCTTGTTCATGGAGCAGGATCCAGGGGACATGGGAGATGGCCTCTATGCAGCAGAAAATGCACAGGGCCTCTGCCCAGCCAGCCACAGCCTATGGCTGTCATCCGAGACATTCATCTTTTAAATTGTGCTTCTGGTCACGGCAGCTGAAAAAGAACCCCAAGGGAACGTATTCAACTGACATGCCTCCTGGACTGTCAAGGCGGATGAAAAGTGTATTTGCACAAGCATTTTCAGCATCTAGGTGAGCTAATGGAAGACATGCCACAATGCTTCAAAGACATATTACCTCTCTCTTTTAAAACAGCGCTGGCTCCTGCAGCTGCCTGGGCCATCTCTCCCAGCAACCTCTGTGAGCTTACTTCCAGAGCGGTGCCGAGCACAGTCACCCACCTCCTCAATCACATGGCGGTGCCTCAAGTAGCCGCCATCTTTGCCACCTGTCAGATCCAGAATGAGGCATCAAGTTTGCGATGCTGTTTTCCCGAATGTCACCCATGCTTTCAATCGAACTGAAGAAATGGCTCTAGAAGCCACCACAGAAATCTAGCTACTGGACTTTGCTGTCTAACAAATGCAATCTTAGAGCACTGAGGTCAGAAAGTAGGTCCATTCCCCAACACTCTTCAGGCAACAAATATTGGTGAAAGACTGGCCACGGCGGCAAGGTTGATATGGAAGGATTAGAGCAACCACCACTGACGTAGCAGGTACAAGATCCATTAGGAAGAAGAATTAGAATGTCTATTTGTTTTTATTTAAAAATAAGGAAGTAAGCTTTAGTATATTTAATATATGAACTGACATGGTAGACTCCTTCAGTTTGCGTCAGGTGGTCTCCATCATCCAAGGGACATCTTGTGTCTGAGCAGGAGATCCAAAACACACAGGACGGACAGTGGCACCCCAGGGGTCTGTGGGCTTCAGTGCGGTTTACGCAGGGCCAGTTCAGCCAGTTTAAGATGCCCTCCTCGACGGACACAGTCAGTCAGTCGTAATGAGAGGGCGAGGCGAGCGAGCCCCCTGCACACGCGGTCGCAGGCTTCCCAGAGGCGAAGTCCCAGAGAGAGCTGCTCGACTCAAAGATTTTCTTTTTAACCAGGAAACAGGGTTCCAAAACTTGCCGACCTCTTTTGTAACGAGTGCCTGTCAGCAGAATGCTACTTAATGCATGTTTTTAAATAAGTAAATAAATAAATATTTAAACTGTCCTTTTAAGGTAACCGTGACATTTTAAGAATTGGTAAGAAAGCCCTTAGTTTTTGAAAGAGACGAGACAAAAAGAGCATTTCAGAAGCAGGCATTTGAAAGTCACTTCCACCATTACGTGATGACGGTTCCAAATTCAGTGCAAGGACGTCACCTCTAAAATCCTGCACCTGTGCACACGCTTAAGACAATATCCAATCTTCTAAAAAAAGTCTCAATGAAATGAATGATACGCACAGTGTTTCTGAGGTTGCAAGTCCATTTATACTATGAATTGAACCCATAATAACCTCTTTCTAAACAGGTCTCTTTCAAAATACCCTGACTTGAACCAAACTTTCAAACTGCCGCAAAATATAACCCCCAGGTATTGGGAAAAAACGAAGTATATTCGATTGCATGCTCTTACTAAAAAAGAGTAATTCTTAACGATTCATTCCATTTCATTCTTCAACAGCATCTACCTGTCTCTTACTACAGCAGGGGACAAAAGCGGCAAAACTCCCTGCTCTCGTGGAGCTCACATTCCAGTGGGGAGAGAGAACATACACGACGTAACAGAAATATACAGCACGGTAAACGAAGACGGTGCTATGGAGAAAGAACACTGTAGGGAAGGGGCGCAGGAAATGCTGCCGGCAAAGGTGCTGGGGGCGGCGAGGCACTGAGAAGGTAATATCTGAGCACAGCCCAGAGGAGGCCAGAGCCAGCTACGGGGCTGTGTGGAGGAAAGCAGTCCGAACAGAGGGAACAGGAGGCAGAAAGGCCCTGAAACAGGAAATGCCTAGTTTATCTGAGGACACAGCAGCAGGGAGGCCAATCGGGCTGGGGCACAGTGAAAAAAGGGAAGAGGAGCAGATGAAGACACAGAAGTAAAGCAGGGTCAGACCACGTGGGCCTGTGTTTCCAAGCCACTAGGCACAGGAGCACATGAAATGCACCTAGCCCAAACTGAGATGTGCTACGAGTGTAAGTTGGTACGTAAAAACCAAAACCATGTAACGCATATCAGAAATGAAAATACAGGGATGGGCAAAAGTAGGAAAGGACTCTGTGCCAAAGTGCGCTGGAGTATAGCGAGGAGACTACAAGAACGTGTAAACATCGAAGGCCAGAAAATGGCACGGACAAGACCGTACTAAGTGCGCCGTGCCGCTGCGAAGCTCTTTTAATAAAGCCTTGGTAACAATCGTAACCGGCTTGTCTTTTCCCATCTGAACGGTAAACCTGCTTCTGCCTGCCCCCTGTATACTTTACATATTTCTTACATGTTGGGGTAAATAAATTATTAAAATAAATTCCACCTATTTCTTTTTCCTTTTGTAGTTTGGCTACCAGAAAATGTTAAATTACATATGTGGCTCTCATGTGTAACTCACATCATACTTCTATTGTATAGTGTTTATAAGCTACAGAGCCCTGTGGACCACTCAAAGGACTGTGGCTGTCACTGAGAGAGGAAAGACACCACTGCAGGCTTTAGAGCATGGCAGGACATGATGTGACATGTCGCATGGCCGCTGTTGAGCGCTACAGCCTATGAGGGGCAAAAGAGAGGCAGGTGAGCAGTGATGATGGCTTGGACCAGGGTGATGGCGGCGGAAGGAGTTCTGATGGGTCCTGTTCCAGGTATACTGCAGATAGCATCACCAAAATTTGCTGCTGGGCTGGATGGACGTAAGGAAAAGAAAAGTCATGACCACAGGTGTTTGGGATGAACGATGGGAAAGATGACCTTCCTGCCACCAAGACGGCAGACTGCAGGAAGAATCCATTTGTCTGGGAAAATCAGTTCAGTTTGCGGCATGTTAAGTGTGCAATGTCTATTAACATCCAAGATGAAATGTTAACCAGGTAGATGGAAACCAGTCAGGTCTATAGTTCAGGGGAGAGGCTGGGCTTGGGACAAATAACTGAGGGTCATCAAATGTAGATTTCTTTTAACTTTTCATTCTGGAAAATTTCAAATATGAATAAAATTAGAGGCAGTATAACAAATCTCCAGGTACCCACCACCTAGCTTTAACCCTTATCAACACATGGTCAAGCTTCTTTATTTCCCAGGATGACTATGAAGCAAATTCTATACATCATTCATCGATTCTAGGTGGTATTTAAAGCCTCAGGAGAGGGTCTCAAAAAGAAAGAGAGAAGATGAAGAGGGGGTGCCCTGGGGCCTTCTAATGTTTACAGGTCAAAGAGATGAGACGCTGAGAAGGAACAGCCAAATAAAATGGGCAGAAAACCAGAAACAGGTGTCCTGAAGCCACGTGAAGAGCGAGCTTCAAAGAAAAGGGTATGACCAGCGGGGTCAAATACTGTGGAAGCTCCTACAACGAAGACAAAGAGGTGACCACCAGATTTAACACCATGGAAGTCACTAGTAGCCTCGTCGGGAGCACCTTCATCCAGAGTGGTGGGGAAGACATCAGGGAACGAAAACTCTAAGGGACAGAGAAATGGCCAGTAGCTGAAGTCAAAGAAGGCTTTCTTCAGGTGAGAACAGTAGCGTACAGAAACACTCCAGGACAGAAGAGGAAACTAGTGATGCAAGGCGGAGGGGAGCCCTGGAGCAACCGCTGAATGTGGAAGGGCAGGGGTTGTCCTCAGACTGGACTTAACGTTTACCTGGGAGAAGGCAGAGATTGTACCATATCACAACCTCTCGTGTGTATGTGCTTTTACAATGTAGATAATGTGTAAGCAGAGCTATGCTAGGTACAGATTATAAATAAATACACACACACACACACACGGGGATTTCTCAAAAGTTCTAACCAATGTGAGTGCATAATCAAAATAAGTGAAGACCACTTCACAGGAAGAAAATAAAGCACCACCACACCCTAAACTAGGCAGCCTTTAGTGACTGACATGTATATCCCAGGATATTTTACATATTCTGTATTATTATATTAAGTATACAATAAAAGATCTAGAAAAGGTAAGAGAATACATCTTTGTATCTGAGAACAGATATTTTTATTAACTAAGATTTTTTAAAAAGGCTCAGCCCTGGTCAGGTGGCTCAGCTAGGTGGAGTATCGTCTTATACACAAAAAGGTTGAGGGTTCGATTCCTGGTCAGGGCACATGCCTGGGTTGTGGGTTCTATCCCCAGTCAGGGCACACATGGGAGGCAACCAATTGGTATTTCTCTTTCACATCAATCTCTCTCTCAAAAAAAAGATGTCCTGGCCAGTGTGGCTCAGTTGGTTGGAGTGTCGTCCTATAAGCCGAAAGGTCATAGGTTTACTTCCGGGGCAGGGCACATGCCTGGGTTGCAGGTTCAGTCCTTGGTCAGGGTGCATACAAGAGGTAACTGATCAATATTTCTCTCTCTCCCTCACTTTCTCTCTCTAAAAGCAATGAAAAAAAAATGTCCTTTGGTGAGAATAAAAAATAAATAGATAAATAATCTTTTAAAAAAGACACAGATACTATAATCCAGAAACTACAACACGGCTGCATTTGAACTGCAAATGAAAAAAAATACAACAGAAATCATGATCCATTATCAAAATCAGAGTGTCACAGGGACCGAATATGAGCCTGATTATTTATTTACATAGAGAAATGCAAATTAGTTAATAGTTTTATTAGCAAGACAGGCCTCAATTGCACCACCAGATTTTGCTACTGAGAAAGCATGGTTACCCAATACCATTCTGCTCGGCAAAGAGCGGCAAATCGGGAAAGTGGGCTTCATTAGGCAAGGTAGCCTAATCAGAACAGGCAGAGCCCCAAACCAACCCAAAGCGTCCACAGAGACACAGAAACATCCAAGTTGTTCAAAGAGCCTGTCAGCACCACTTGGTGTGTGCTGAGCCCTGTAACAGTTCAGGGCACCTTTGAGATGTTTCCATTCTGCTTCCCTAGAATCCGCCAGTTAAGGAAGCTCTCCATTTTAACTTGCTGAGCTACAAAGACTCAACCCAGCGTGGCTTGTGTAAATGGACAGGCACAGTCAGTCAATGACACTGCTAAAATCCCAGACACATGGCTAGGAAACAGAGGCCTGCCACAGAAGCCACCTTGAACATTCCAGGGGCACCCCTTACCAACCACATAAAACCACAGCAAGAGAACACGAATACTAAGTCCTAGAACGTGGTAGATCTTTCAGCACAGAAACGACGGTCATGGTCACCCAATGTCGGGGAGAGAGATAACCAGCAGACCCACAGCTGCTCTAATGTGGTCAGACTGTACGTTCCACCAGAGCAGGGCCCTGTCTGGCTTTTCAAAGCTCTATGCCCAGTGCCTGGCACAGAGCAGGCTCTCAAGAAATATGTATTAAAGGAAGAAAAAAAATGACTAGTCACACTAAACCACAAAGACGAGGAATAACGAAGGGTGCTCAAAAATCACAAAATGGTTCAGCGAAACTCAGGAAAACTGGTGACGGCAGCTGATCAGAGACAGAGGGAGGCAGCTATATAAACATAAAAGGCAGAACCGCAAAACATAAACTCTTTTAAGAATGACCATAATCTTCATTGACAGAGACTTTGAGCTTAATCATCAACTAAAGGAAACGTGTGAATCTCGCTTGTAGCCTGATTCAAACAAAACCAACTATTAAAAAAAATTGGGACAAGCAGGAAAATTCAAATGCTGTTGGGTGATATTTAGAAAACACTGTGCTTTCTACGAGGGGCGATGCTACTACCGGGGCTATGTTATTAAAAGGTGCTGTGTTTTAGAGACACATGATGCAGTATTTGCGATGAAATACAATGCCTGGGATTTGCTGTAAAATAGTCTCAGGAGGGAGTAAGAAATAAAGTTGGGGGGGGGGCGTCAACGAAGCGAGAGGGCCATGTGTTGACACCTTGAGGCTGAGTGACGGGAATACTGAAGTTTCTTACACTAACTCTTTCTGCCTTCATGTGTATGTGAAATTTCCCACAGCAAGAACATGAAAAAGAAAAGTACCCGTGACCTCAAACTGCAGTTGATTTCCTTGCACCTGCCCTACCGAAGGGCAATGTGGTGTTCTGGGTCATACCTGGACACGGTCATTTCCAAGGAGACCTATCTTTTCTTTGTCCCTGCCATCATCTCCAGCTGGCACTCACCTGCTTCATTCAGTTCTGCTTTTACTCTCGGCCTGGAGACCCCTCTATGGGTTCTAGGTTGTTCCACCATGAAGATCTTTGCTGCACATCTCTTCACTGCACTGCTAATTGGCCATAAGACAATTTCACCGTAAAAGATAAAAAAAACAAAAAACTGGTTGACAGCTTGGTTTACATTGGGCAGACTTCATGTACGTAACCTAATTGTCAACCTGGTTTCACTTCTCTCACAGTTATTCCCATTTTTACATTATAAAAACCTCGGTCCTTGTAATGGTCTACACGGTGGTGAGGACATGTGCTGGTCTTAAAATCACTAGCGGACGACCCTAACTGCACATAAAGCAGACTGCAAAGCGCCAGGGAAAGCCCAGCGAGCCCTCCCACCCACCAAAATCAAAAGTTCACCATGTTATGCAAATACGAAAGAGGCGGCTGCTAGTTCACAAGTCTTCCCGGGCATTAATTATCGATTCTTTAGTTGGAAACTTGACACCTCTCTTAAAGGAGGAGGAAGAAATTTTAGTGGAAAAGAGAAAAAGTGCCACCCTGAGGCAAATCAACAAGGAAAAAAGAAAATATAAAATGCTATGAAGGGAAAACTTCGAAGACAATACATTTTCATTTTTCACAATAAAATCTTAATTTTGTGATTAATTTGTTCATGTTGCATTTTATCCTTTTAAACGTCCCTCTTTTATTTTTGGTCTTTTGTATTTTATAATGAAACTGCCCATTAGCTCCAGGCAAACATGCGTGGGTGGAGGTGTTGACGCCGAAGGACCAGACACAGCCTCTGCCTCCTCTCCAGCCCCAGTCTCACCTTCCCAGACGCTGGCTGGTTCTTCTTTCTTCCCCAGCCCTCTGCTTCATCCAGTGCCGCCAACACACCTCTTTGTACCAGGTCATCCTCCTCTTCCTCCTCATCATCCTCATGCCAAAGGATTCTCTCACTCCCACCTGGGGTCAATCTTTCTATACCCCTTCCCCCTTAATGGCACTCGCATCACCAGCATGTCCAGGTGCATCCCATCCCCCCAAATGTGTCACACGCTGCTCTGAACTCCTTTCTTCCTCCACCCGCCTCCTCAGATCCCTCCTGCTTGTTTCCAGGGCAGACCAAATAAGGACAGGTGGTCCTTGAACATCTGCGTGCCTACCCAGTGTCAAGCACAGCACCCAGGCTGGGTCACAGCAATGAACAAGACGGACACAGACGTGCATGCTTGAAGCTTAGGCTAGTGCACATCGTCTTCTAACTGGATCAACTGTCCCTGTACCTCCCAGACCAGCCTGTGAACCCTCTATTTGCGCTGCCCTCCCTGCGTCACTCGGCATCCGACACACAACAGATCCCCATTACTGGGTAAGTGACTGATTCTCCAAGTCAGTGCCCTTGTCTCACATCAGTGTAGTAGGAGGTCACCCTAAACTCTACAAAGAAAGGTATTCAGAGAGCAGTTTTGATGAGGGCCTTCTCTTCCCCCCTTGATGGCTGATGGCCTCTGGGGAAACGTATGTAGAGGAGGTTCATGTTAAGCAAGACTCCTAGCACGAGGCTTACCATTACCAGCTAAAAGCGACTCCAAGTGTGCTTAGCTGCTGTTCTTCTTTGCTATTCTGGGTTGTGTGCTCCCTCCTCGCTCTGCCAGGCCCCTCCCTTCCAACTGCAACAGTAATAAACCTCAGGCACCCCCCTGACGCCCGCTGCTCCCAGCACAGTTTCCCTTTGCCACCAAAGGGCCCCACTTCCCAGCTCAGCCCTGAGCAGAAGCAAACAGATTGTTGTGCTGCTGTTTTGTAAAAGCAAGAGCTTTAAATTAGTTCTGTTCCTGCCAGGAGTTTCTCCAAGACTCCAGCTTGAGGACCAAGTCAAAAAAGGTGGAAGCCAGGACACAAGGGGACTCCGCAAAGGCTGGTTGCAAGGTTAGTGAGTAGAGATTCTGGTCCCAAGCCAAGACAGACACACACCCCACCAACTCCAAGCTGCAGGGCCTTGTTCCCAGAGTGGACGAGCGCCAGGTTAGGGCCGACACACCAGGCTGGGTTGCAAGCCCTCGCTGCAGCTGCATCTCTAGGGCCTTGGCACTAAAGAGACAATGAGGCCGGAAGTGACAAAGCAAAGACATCAAGAAAAACACGCTGCAGGACTTGGCAGAACCAATGACCCACTCCTTCTTACTCAACTCCTTTGGGTTGGTCCATTCTCTGCAGGGTCCTGGGAAATGAGAGGGAGGCCACCTTGTCACACTAAGGCCATACCCCACCCCTGTGAGGAATTCAGGCCTCCAGGTCTAAAGGAGTGTGTGTGGGAGAAGGTTGGGGAGACACCCTCCAGGTTCCAGAGACAGGACTGAAAATGAAAGGGGTTTCCCAGATCCCAGATACTGTCCTCAGGCGGACTCTAGAAACCCACTCTCTCAGCTGTGACACCATCCCCTCATGGAGTCACAAAAGCAGGCCCAAAGCAGACTGCAAGAACTCTGGGAATCTGCACCGGCCCTACTAAGTACCCCCAGTGAAGATGCAAGCACTTCTCTGGTGGTGGATGGCAGGGCTGCCAACCGTCTCTTAAAGGGTCAGAGAGTAAACAGTTTAGGCTTGCAGGTCATATGGTCTCTGTTCCAACTGCAGCAAGTCCTCACGTAAAGTCGTGGATAGGTTCTTGGAAACTACGACTTCAACCAAAATGAAGTGTAACAAAACCAATTTCACAACAGGCCAACTGACATAAATAAGAGTTCATTCCTAAACCTTGTTTCTGGTCACAATATCATAACCAAACTTTAAAGACCCAAATACTTCTAATATTAAACACTGAAATGTGAGTTATGCATACATTTAAGAAAGAAGAATAAAAACAAGAAAGATCATTATTTTCCAACCTGCTTATTCCCATTCAGGGTCATAGGTGACAGGAGCCTCTCCCAGAAGTGCAGGGAGCAAGGCAGGATCCCACGCTGGACAGGACACCCTTCCACTGCAGGACCACTGACACCCACACTCACTCAGAGTGGGGCAATTCAGACACACCAGTCCATCTAAGGGTCACATCTCTGGGATGTGGGAGGAAACCAGAGCACCCGAGAAAACCCACACAGACGTGGGGGGAGTGTGCAAACTCCACACAGGGAGTGGCCCCAGCTAGAAATCAATTTTTTTATCCTCATCGATGTTATGATAAAAACGACATTGAACAAAACATTATTAGAGGCCCTGGTATACTCAACTACACCAAAGTAGCATGAAAGCAGTCACAGACAAATAAACAATCACCACGTCTGTGTTCCAATAAAACTTTATTTACAAAGGCAGGCGTCTGGCCCACAGGTTGTAGTTTGCCAACTCCTGATCCTCCTGTTTTTCCAGCATTTCCAAATCCCAGGAGGAATAGAAGCCACCCTCGACGTGGAGGGCTCCTGCCCACTCTGGAGACAGGGTCCTACCTGGGGACCATTTCTGCTACTCCCTCTCACAAGACACCAAAGAAGTTCGGGCTGCTTGTTTGAAAAGAAAAGCCTGGCTTGCATCAGAAACCTGAGCCAAGGAGCTATAATAAAAGCTTTGGACATCAAATCCAAAGGCTTTAAAGCTGGACATAACTGGACCTCTTACACCAGGCACACCGTCTGGAAAAGGAAGTGACCTGCCCAAGATCATATAGCTTGTGACTGTCCAGTGCTCTCACTGCAGGGCAGCGATTTCCAGCCTGTTTCTTCTCATGGTACACATAAACGAAGTGCTAACACCCTGTGGCACGCCAAAAAATATACTTCTCACTGATCTGACAAAAAATAGGTGTGATTTTGATTTACAAAAAGAAATTAGTAGTCATTATCTACCCTTTTCTGCTCCACTTTTAAAAAAATCAGGTACCTATACTTACATATAAGGATTTCTGGTACCAAGAATTAACCAATCAGGCACTTTATTATGCAACATGACCAATAAGATACAACTCTATTACATGACCTATATATATACGGTTCAAAACAGAGCATTCCCACAGGACAGCTATTGTTGGGTTGGCTGTTGTCACTTCTTTTAATTTGACAGTCTAAGGGAAAAGAGGTCAGCGTCCCTCACTAAACAGTCGGGTACTGCATGTTTTAAAAATTCCTGTGGCACCCCAAGAGTGGTGACTGAAAAAGAACCAGAGCCAAGGGCCTTGCTGGTGGAGACTACAGACCTATGACATGTCTCTACACCACATCCTGGGGACTCTCAGCAATTTCTAAGTGAAGGGCAGAGCAAACGTCAAGGAGAGAGTTCGGAGAGGGTAATTTTATATATCTTTCCTCCTGGTGATAACTATTAAGGAAAACAAAACTTGTTTAAGAAACCTGAATTCAAGAGGGGGTATGGTTTGGTAAAAGGCGAAAGATTTGTTTGTTCGGAAGAGAAACCAGAGCCCGAAAGGAGGTGTGGTTTAGTAGGAAACATGGGTGAGTGTTCCTGAGCAGAAACTGGTCCAGCAGTCTGGGCGGGCCCTGGGATAACAAACAACTACACCGCGTACAGCCTCACCCAATGCGAGGCCCGTGCCCCAGGCCCTGGGAGCTCCCTCTAGACGCCTTCTCAGCAACCTCACCCCTCAAGGCTTCACAACGATTTCTCCAGATCTCCTTCCAGAATTGACTTCCCTTGCAAACTTTATTTGCCTGACCATAAGCCTATCTATCCAGACACCCTGCCATTGTCTTGAAGGCAACATGTCTAAAACCAAACAAACATGACTCCACCAGAGAAGTCTCAACTCCGATTTTTCTATTTCTCTCAATCACTGAGGCTCAAAATTTCGGCACCTGCTCTCCAAGCCAAAGTGGGTCTCTGAACCACCTCATCCATTACTCCAGTCTGGGACACTGCCAGTCTTCTGCCTGGGGCCGAGTCTAAGCTTGAAACAAGGCCAGGTTGATCTTCCCCCATATTCCCATCCTCCTCTTCAAGGTCAAGGTCCAGTCCTTGATCTGTCTTCCCAGCTCCTAGAACCCGACCTAACATGGCAGGTACCCAATAAATGACGAATGACTGAATCCTAGCTTTCATCAGGAGCCATGACCACACAAGAAATGCCAGGGCCTTCCTATTCCTACTACCAGGAGCCCAGACTGCCAGGCTCTGCATCTTCCCACCCACCCTTCCCACCCACAGCTCCTACCATCTCAGAAACAAGCTCCATCCAGCTGATGGATGCCTGACCCTCCTCATGTGCCCATCATTCCTGCATCCACATCTCTGCCCACGCTCTGCTCGCCTGCTCTGCAATGACGTCCACGCCCTTCCCCCTCCATCCACTCCAACTCCTACACAACTGCCCAGTGCTGGGAGAGACAGGGGATACAGGAAGTGGGGAGATGATTTTTAAAAATTGGGGAAAGAGGGTATGACGGGGATATGCTGAGGTCCCTGATCCCTGGAGCCATCACCCACCCAATGGGTCACAGGCGGTTAGAGAAGGCAGAGGCAGGAGGAGGAGCCAGATTTTTCCACTGAACGAAAGGCATGATTTTCATCACTGCTTCTGTTGCCCTGGTAACCAGGGACAGCCCAGTGGAGAGTACAGTAAAAGAACACCATGTTTATCTTTGCTTTCTGATCCACTTCCCTGTACACCCTTCCCTGACTTTTCCCCAGCCCCAAGGCCTACACCAAATTCCTTACAATGCTACCACCACCCTTCTAGTCACTCTTGCTTGCTCAAAACCTCAAAGGCAGAGCTAATTTCTGCCTCTCTTTATTCAACACTATGAACCACATATTTTTCCTCTGCAACATTCTGAGGGTCACCACACCCATCTGCCACGCCAGGGGGCCCCAAGAACAGAAAGCTGACCTCAAAGCACAAGAGTGGCATCCACTCCACCAGACAGTCCCTGGAGCAACAGGGACTGGAGAGCAAGAAGGTGAGGAAGCCTGCCCAGCCAACCCCTCTTCCTCAGCCCCAGGCAGCTGGTGTGGAGTGGGCACCTGTTCTCCATTTCCCCTCCTATGCCTGGGATCAGGAGAAAAGCCAGGTCAGATTGAGAACGGAGGGAGTATATCTACCCACAAGCTTCCACGGATCCTGCCTCCCCTGTGGACACAGTGTCTGTGTGACCTGAGAGCGGAGACAGAGTACTTGCCCTGGGAGATTATATAAGCGTTATATAACATGGTGGCACCAATAAGCACATAGCGCCAGGGACAGGCCAGGGGTGGAACCAAACCCAAGGGGCTGGAAGTAACAGCCCTCTCACCACCAATGCCAAAGCAACACCAGGCCCTGGCTGCCCCAGCCCTGTCTATACCTGCTCCTTCCACCCCAGACGACACAGAAAGAGACTTGCCTGGCTCTGCATTCTTCTTCCCACGCTGGGCAACAGGGAGGGGCCGCGGTACCATCACCACCCTGGCTCATGGCAGTCTCTATCCATTCAGCCTAAGGTGGCCAGGCTGCCCTTCCCACAGGGGAGCAGCAAGGGGGCCACAGGCAGGGGAGGGGGTGTGAGCCAGCAGCCCCTCCTCTCTGTCCTTGCACTAGAATGGGTTTGTTTGGGGAAAAGTGCTGCAGCAGCTCCAGGACTGGCTGGGCAAGCCTTCCCTCTGTCCCTCTGTTCTGTCATTTGCCGTTCCTCTAAAAAACAAAACAAATCGAAAGGGAAAGAAAAAAATTGTACACATTTGGCAAATGGTGAACCCCAAATTTTGGTCTATGGCTACAAATAAAGCTAAAAAGAGTGTGACTTAAGGACATTACCCAATTTCCATAAGCCCCCATCTCCCACCATATCCTGACTAACCCACCACTATGGACTTGGGGCTGTAGGCCTGGAAATTCCCCCTGGCCTCCCTTACCCCCTCCTCCCCCCTCAGCCCCTATCTCCGGAGCTGGTTCTATTGCTGGAGCTTGAATTTATGGCATTCCCTCCCCCACCCCCAAGTATCTGCAGAGTGCTCTGAGTATGGGGCTCCGGGATATGCTCGCAGGGGCCAGGCAGCTGGCTTGAGCAGTTCGGGGCAATTCTGGGCCAGGTCCTCATCAAACTCCTCCACCCTCACCACCACACCCACTTTATTATCATTTGGGGGGGCGGGAGGGGGTGCCGGACACAGACACAGCCAAACGGCATGCCCTGCAGCCCCTGCCCTCTCCCGAGCTAAGCCTCTAGCCTTCCCGCCTCCTCTTCCGCACGCACCTCTGCGCCCCCTGAAGAAGGGGGGGGAAGAGAGAAATACGCATTAGTATCACGAGAGCTTTGCGCACCATCCCTCGCCCCCTCAACCACCTGTCTCTGCGCTCTCCATCCCCCACAGCCTTCCACAACTCCGGGCGCCCCCTCTGCAGCAAAGGGGCACCACGCCCACTGCGGAGCGGAGCAATGCAAGGTGGGGAGTGGGTAGGAGCTCTCCGGCCGCCCCAGGGGGCTGCCGCTCCACCTCCCCCGCCCCGCTGGCCCCGGCCCCAGAGCCCGGGGACCGCCCGAGGCTGTTCCGGGCCTGGATCCACATCCCCCACGCGGCGAGGATAGCCGCGCCCGGACGCCGCGCCGCAGCGAGGGTGGGGCACGGCCGGAGCGCAGCCCGGCCCCGAGCATCGCCCCCAGGGGCCCACCCCAGCCCCGGGGCTCTACGAGCCCGCCTTCAGGCCCGGCTCGCGGTGCACCCACCCACCTGGCCGGAGCTCTGCTCTCACCTCCCGCCGCGGCTTCCTTCCTGGGGTACTGCGCCACCCGCGCGGCCGTCCCGCGAGCGCCCCGCGGGAGGTGCGAGATGCGCAGCCGCTGCGGACGCCAGCCCCACCGCCGCCGCTGCCCCGGCGTGTGAGCTCAGCCCGCTCGCGCGCCCGCGCTTCCCACGCTCGGCGCCCGGCGCCGCGCCACCCAGCGGCCGCGGTTGGGCACGGCACGCTGGCGTCCGGGAAAATCTGACGCAGCCTAGCCGACTGATTTGGTCATTCCCAGAACTTGACCGTTGGTTTGCTGAGGAGTGGAGGACGTGCTGGCAGTTCTGGCCCTCTCCAGCCTCAGGGCAGAACGTCTCCCACCCACCTTGTCTCTGAAGGAGATTCCCTGATTTCCCCCCCCCCCCCCCCCCCCCCGCCTTCCTCTGACCTTGCTTCCATATCTCTCTCAGGGCAATGGAGGGGCACTGGTGAGGGTGGTGACCACTCTTGTCATATGGGGGTGGGGATCAGGCGTGGGCAAAGGGCAGGGAACTCGGGAGGCTGTCATTCCCAGGCCTCCTTGGTCCTGTCTAGAAATATGAGGTGTGCACAGGTCACTTCCCCGGACAGCATTATTTTTTAAGTCCCAGCCCACCTGTAAATTCTAATTTGGGAGATTTAGAGTACTGTTTTTTAAACTTTTTTTTTTTTTCAGATATAGACCCTTTGAGAATTGGAAGAGGGCTGTGGGCCCTCTCTCCAGGAAAGTGCATGTGCATACATCAGTACAATTTTGCATAGTCAGAATTCTCCCAGCTCAAAGCTCCATGGACCCTGGGTTAAGAACTTCTTCTCTGCAGATACCCAAAGATGGCAGGAGACTGAGCTGGTGATTACCTGAATCTGCTGCCATCTTTGCTCATGCTGTTTCCTCCTTCAGGAACTTCTCTTCAATACCCAAATCCTGCATTTCTGCCTCTAGAAACCCCACCTTTCCTTTAAGACGAGCTGTCAGCCTTTTCCTCCCTGATTTTCCCACTCAGAAGGCCATCTATGACCTGTGCTTTCTGGGAGCATGTTCTTTATGCCATTTAAGTCTATTAACGCTATACATGAGGACCTATAGCTATTTTTGTGGTTGCTTTTCTTATTGCTTCTTCTAGATTACAAACTCTTTTAAGGTCATTTTCCCCCTCTGCATCTACTAACGTGCATTACATGGTTATACCCTTGACAAAAAGCTCTTAAATACTCAAAGGAAGTTGGGGTGCGAAAACAGGAGGTCCACAGGAGGCCCAGAGAGATGAATGCCTTTATTCCAGAGGAACCCAGCACCCCTCCTCTGCCTCGATGCTCCACCACCACCATCTACCCACCACGGGCACACCTCAGCAACTGGCAAACAGATACCCAAAGAAGTCTCAAGTTGGAGCTTCTTTTTATGCATTCCTCCTCTTCTGGGCAACACAGCCATAATTTAGAGGTCCCTGGATGGAGTTGGGCTACAAGTTCACGCAGAATACACCTGCCAGATACCAGATGTTCTATACCCAGTGTCCTCTAGTCCAATAAAGAACACAACCACCCACTAGTTGCACATGCCAGAAACAAGCTGGATGTCACCCTTGACTCCTCCATCTCATTTTCCTCCCTCCATGCACATTCCCATCAATCACCACAGCCTGATTTTATGGGTTTAATCTATTTCAAATTCTTTCCAGCCCCATGGCCCCATCCTGAGCTCAGACCATCACTATTTCTTGCCTGAATTTCTGCATCTGTCTCCACCCTAACTGGTCTACCTACCTCCAGTCTCGCCAGCTCAGATCCAGTCTGCACATCCCAGCCAGAAAGATCTTCCAAAAATATCAATCACTTCCCTGCTTAAAACCCTTAGGTAGCACCACATTTACTAAGGATGAGGTCCAAACTCCTTAACCCAGCTCACTAGTCCTCCAAGCTCTGACCCTCAGCTAACACTCCAGCCTCCTGCCTTGCCACTTCCCTCTCACTTTTTATGCTTCTCTTGTCCAAAACATCATGTTCTTTCTCACCTTGAGGTGACCGCCCTTCCCCGACTTTTTTTACGAGGCTATGTACTACTCATTCTTCAGGTTTCCCCACTGTTTCCTTTTATGCCACCCTGTCTTTCCCTGCTATGACATTCATTGCACAGTATTATGCCTCCCTTATGTAATGTCTACTTTCTCTGTCATACTAGGAGCTCTGCAATAGTATCCTCAATCCCTAGAAAAATACCAGGTGCCAGGTAGGAACACAGTAAGTAATTATTGAGTGAATGAAAGCTTTGAACATGACACAGACTCAGATGAGAACTCTGGGGCAAATGCAGTGGTTTTTCTCAACTGAAAAAATGGGAATAATAATACTGAGTTTTCCTCTGAAAGTTCCCAGAGATCTATGTGGAAGCACTTATAACTTTGAAGTTCTCTCTATTGTATATATGTATTACATATTATAGATAGCAGTATTATATTGTTCTATGGCATCTGTTATATATAATAGCAGTGTTATATTACTTCACTGGATCCTCACAATAACATTTTGAGGTAGACAACTGTCATTTCCCACTTTGCATATGAGGAAACTGAAGGAGGACAATGTAAAGCAATTTGCATGAGATCACCTAGCTAGTTGCCAGGGAACAGAGGCTTGTCACTGGGTCCCAAGCCCAGGCTCTCTCCACACATCACTGCCCCTCCCTTCATCCCCAAACTAAGAAACAATGTTGTGACACGTGCATGTTGACATCCTGTGGATCACGCAGCTTGCAAATGTCACCGCTTACCATTTCTGAAGGGTTTTTGGGGTGGTGGTGGTGATGGTTTGTTGGCATAAAGTAATAACAACAGCGTTAGGGCAGAAAGGAGTGGGGTCATAAGCAATTAACCTTGGGACTGACCCTATACTCCCCATCTCTTCCCTTTCTTCCACCCTGGAGGGGTTACCTTCACTGACAGCTCTTTCGCACCACGTAGTTGGACCTTTGCTGGCTCTGAGTTTCCCAGAAGCTGGAGACCTTCTATTACCTCCATATTTCTGATGCTGCCTGTCAGCAGATATTTCCTCAGCTCTTGCTAGGTGCCTTGTCACTGTGTATGGAAGCCTGACCAAATGACTTAACCCCTCTGAGCCACAGTTTCCCCATTCTGCAAAATGGGATCAATAATCACACGGCTGTTGTGCAGATTAAACAAGATAACAGAACAGCTGCCGGTGGGCCGTTGCTAGTGGAGACACCTGCCTCCAGCACTCCACCTCGTGTCTGCTAGTTTTCATTTGAGTGCATGGGAAGGTCCGTTTGGTAACTGGGGGAGGATGGAGAGGAGCTGAGGGGCCAGAAAAGAGAAGAAAGGACTACAAAGGCCACAGACCTCCCTACTGTACCCCTCCCAGGGACATGGAGAGCTGTGGGACTCAGAGCCTGTTTGAACTGTTCAAGAATGACTTTTGAGTTTCTGGGCCCTTCGAGTTTGTATGGCACAGTCAGCCCCAGTGATGAGAAGCTATTTCAAGCTCTTGGTGGGCAGGGGGCTTGGTCCACGGAGAGCCAGGAAGCAGGGGAAGAGCAGAACCGTCATCTTTTGGAGACCCCCAAGCTGTGAGGGCTCATGTGAGGCTCCTTTTGGGGATCTCCCAGTAATAACTCTAGGGCACTGTCAATGAAATCATCAAACAAGATGTTAGCAACATAAAGGATGGAGGTGGTGCCTAGCACATAGTAGGAACTCAATACATGTTTACTTCCCTAAGATGTGCACTCTTCAGCGCCAGGGCATAGAGCCCGCATGATCCTGGGTCTTCTATTTGTTTCTCACTGTATCCAGTGCCCCAGGGAACACCCAGTAAAACTGCCCTTCACAGGTCCCCCGTGTGTGGTTATGATGGTTTTTCTCTCTAAAGATTAAATCATTTTTTCCCCTTTTCTGCTCAACAAAGACAACAGCCCTTTGGTTTTTGATTAACGTTGCTTTCCTAGTAGCAGGTGGATATGCCCCGGGCACTAAGAGCTGTGCTTTTAAAATATACACATGCACAGCTGTTTGAATCTGCTACTTCTTATTTCTCTTATCTTCTGCCCTGGGGGCTGAGTTTTCCCTGCCTTAGCAGGCTGATAACATGTGGAAGGATGAGAATAGTTTTAATTAATAGACTAATTAGTGATATAAGCCTTTAATAGCTGATTATAGGAAAGCCATTCTCCGGCCCCACCCCCACCCCCCCGTGATTGATTGATTTATTGCTGTTGTGCTTCATTATAGCACAATAGTCAACTTCCATTTATCTGTCGGTTGGTTCAGTGAGACTTTTCCTCTCTTCCTTTTCCGCCTTCCACTTGCTAATGGTTGGCCCAGGCATTATGGGAGAACTCAGACCAGCTGACACACAGCTCTGCACAGAAATAAATGTTGGGGTTCTGATGCCGCTCCATCTTGAGAGCTCATAGCTAGAAAGGGAATAGGAGGTATTGGAAAAAAGAAGGCAAGACAATCCTACCCATATTGTTGGCTTATCTCCCCCCCGGCCCTCCTCTCTTGATTCCCTCCTGTTGGTATGCCATGATTCACACACATGTCAGTTACATTCAAATACAGCCTGGTGTGAAGCTTAAAAGCGTGCACTGAAACTGATTACCTAGGTTCAAACCTTGGCTCTCCCACTGGCTAGTGATGTGGTCTGAGCAAGTCACCTAACCTCACTTTGCCTTAGGTTCCTCATTGGTAATATAGAAATATAATTTTTCCTTCCTAAGATTGTTGTGAAGATTAAATGGAACAAGATGGGTAAAGCAGTTAGCACAAGTACCTGGCATATAGTGAACCCTCAATAACATTGGCTATGATAGTCACTACTGCCTGAAATTACTCAACGTACTTAATGCATAGAAGGAACTTGATAAATGTTAGTAGAATAAATGAATGATTCTATCATCATTTTCAAGTAGATTGTGAGCTCTTGAAGTTCAAATAGATAAAGAAGGAAGGAAATTGCTCCCTAAATCATAAGAAGCTTCCTTTAGTTGAGTGCTTATCCTGGGCTAGGCTCTGAGCTAATTGCTTTATTCTCTCATTTAGTCCTTACATAACCTGATTTTTACCAGCCTTCTTGGGTCATGTTTTCCTTAAATAGCCCCAGTTCCCACACCAAATTTTGAGGGATGTCTGTCTTTTCCCCAGGATTTCCAAGGACTGTTGGGGGATGGGCTGACATTTTCATGATCGTTTTCCTTTATGAATTCCTATTCTGTCTGAATTCCAGCTCTCTCACCTGCCTCCTGATAATGCCACCCTCCCGTCCCATTAGTGTCACTCATAGCAAGCTGAGCCCCTCCCTTTTTTCCTTCCTTCTATCACTAAAGCCCCCAGAACATAGGGCCATTTTGTATGGGAGACGTATACCGAAGGTCCGAGGCTATAAACGATAGTTATAGCATCACTTAGAGCAAGTGGTAGCCGGAAATCAACCCACTGCAACGCCTCACCTCCCTTGCCCCAGTGCCCACTCTACTGGCTGTTCCACTACTTAGAGCCCTGCCTATAGTCATTTTCCCTCCTGATATTCTTCTCCTCCATTTCTCTGCTGTCCCCCACCTCTCCCTGAAAACAGCATTTGCTATTACTTTATAACACAAAGAAATTTAGCTCTTTGGAGCAAACATCTCCATTCTGGGCTCTTTTCACTCCAGGGTCGGAGAAGTAGCTAAGGAGATGGATGTGTGTGAAGGTGCTCAGCTGCTTTTCTTAGCCACAAAAGTTTACCAAAGTGTTTTCCTCCACAACGGAGCCAAGAACCTCTGAGAGGAGTCCTGTCCCACCCTAGAATGAAGAAATATGGCGGGTCATATTTTTACACAAATTTTTTCTTCTTGTTATACTTGTGGTAATGCTATGAGGTAGACATTATCCTATCCCCACTTTTTATCCAGATGAGGAGACTGAGAATTTCAAAAGGTGTTTTTTTAAAAAAATAATAACCTACTCAGAATCACATGGCTCATATCAGAGCTGGATTCTCAACACAGGCCTCTCTGATCCCAAAGCCAGAGAGAACGACCACAACACCATGTGGTCACTTAACACAGCTCAAGAGGGTCCAAGGTGGGTCTCACTCATAGGGCAAAGCTTCCGCAGGAAAGTTTTCTGTGAGGGAGGCGGTGTGGGTCATAGGAAGGTGAATTGATTGACTGAAGGCCAAAGACATTAGAACAGAGTCAGAGCTAGAAATAGCCGCGTGGCTATAGCTTCAGGCAGGAAACCCAAGAGGAGTTGTGCTGTACTCCTGACTGAGCGATTACTCTGCCTGTCCCATTTGCTGGTGCTGCAGTTGCTGACTTCCGTTGCCCTTTGCTCAGCCTTGGGTAGGGGGTCTCCTCTCTAAAAAAATGAAGCTGATTTCCTTTGGCTCGTAGACTGCTGACTTCATATGTAAAACATCACGTTGGTTGCCCATCCATGTTTAATTAAGAAGGCTGGCCTAGTAGCTGAGGCTCTTACAAAGAACTCAGTAAATAGCTGTGGAATAAATGAAAGAATGGCTCTTCACTCCCTGTGTCAGTTTTCTTCCCGGAACCTAAGGCAAGAGGGGTGAGTTAGGCAGAACCAGATGAAAGTGCATCCATCCCAGCTGGGTAGACGGCTGAGACACCAAAATTATCAGGGATGCAAGAACCTCCCTGGGAAGGGTGAGGTCACCAAAATGGAGGGGGAGGGGGCAGAATTTACCACAGCATAGCAGTGGGACCTCACTTCTCTCATCTCTAAAATGGGGATTATGACCTTATCACATGATTTTCTCCCAATTGAGTGTGGTAATGGAAATATAATAGCTTTTATTGTTACTTCAGTCTACTATAATCTGGTTTCTGCCCTCTCACACTCCACTGATTGCTTTCACCAAAGTTACCAACCAGCCCCTTTTAAAAAAATGTATTGATTGATTTGAGAGACAGAGATCGATTTTTTGTCCATAATTATGCACTTATTGGTTGCTTCTTACATGCATCCTGACCGAAGACCAAACCTACAACCTTGGCATATCGCAATAATGCTCTAACCAACTGAGCTACCCGGTCAGGACCTCACTCTGTTTTTGAAGGTCCCTATCCTCTGCTGCCTGGGAGCCTTTCACAGTGTGTGCCAGGCCTTCCTCCATGACACATTCTCTTCACTGGTTTCTCATGACCCCATTCTCAGTGTTTGCATATCTCCTCGACCATCATTCTAAGTCTCCATTGAGGCATCTTTATTACTTATCTGCCGCTGCATAACAAATTACCCCCAAATTCAGTAGCTTGAAACACTATTGATTACCTTACGTAGTTTCTTAGAGTCAGGTATTTAGGAGCAGTTTACCTGGGTAGAGCATCTCAGCTGGGTTGCTTTGTTCTGCATCGCTGATGAGATTGCAGCCTTATTCATTCATTCACTTATGAAGGTTTCCACCCAAGCGCTTGCAAACTCCCTCATGTGGCTGTTGGCGGGAGGTTTCAGTTCTTCACCACATGGAGCTCTCCACAGGACTTCTCAGGACATGACTGATGGCTTACCCCAAAGTGAGTGATCCAAGAAAAATGAGTGTATGTGGCCATGCTGAAAGCCACAGTGTTTTTAAACCTAACCTTGGGAGTGACATAGTATCACTTCTGCACTTGTCACACAGACCAATGCTGCTACAGTGTGAGAGAGGTTTATACAAGGCTGCCAATACAAGAGGGCAGTACTGGGGGCCATCCTGGAGGCCGTCACCACAGCATCCCTCTTATTTTCCACACACATTCTTGATACCGAAGTGCTCTCTAGGACCTTCAATTACTACTACTCGATTCTAAAGACACCCAGTCTGCATCTCCAGCACAGCTGTCTTTTGGAAACTTCAGCTCGTGCACTGCCTATTGTATCCCGAAGGTACCTCAAAGCTCAGGCATTCCATACTGAACTTGTGATCATCCTTCTGACCCTGTTTTTCCTCCTGTGTTTCCATCTCTCAAATAACAACAGTGTCCACTCTGTTGTCAAGCGAGAGGCCAGAAGATCATTCTTCACTGCCCTTTCTCCTTTCTCTCATAGCCAATCAGTGTGGTAAGCTTCTTTGTTGTTGTTGTTGTTTTTCATTGTTTTCTCCATCTTTTTCTTTTGAAAACTTTCAAACCTACAGAAAGGTTATAAGAAGAGTAAACTGATCCCCGATTGACTAGATGACTTCATGTAGATTCCCAGGTGCTGATTTTTTTGTGTCACTTTTGCTTTCTCTCCCCTTTCTCACGTGTGTGTGTGTGTGTGTGTGTTGTCTGTATTATGGAGATTATGACATTTTACCCCTGAGTACTTCTGCACGTATCTCCTAAGAATAAGGATTTTCCCTATGTAAACCACAATGCCACTCCTACACCTAAAGACCGAAGCCAGATGCTTATGTCTCCTCCATGTCTCTGATTGAGCCACTTTTCTTCAGGCCTCAAGCTTCCCTTTTCCACAGCGCAGTCACCTTCCAGCTAGTGCCTCCTTTAGTCCGTGCTCCACCTCCTGCCACAGTGAACTTTCTAAAATGCGTTATCTGATTCCGTCGCTTCCCTATGTCGGACTTTTCAGTGGGTCCACATTGCTGTTTATTACCTTTTAAAAAAAAAAACGTACTTCACCTGGTCTGTGAAGCTTTCCTCATCCAGATCCAGACCCATCTGGAGCAGCACCGCTCCATGGAAATACAATATGAGCTCCAATGTAACTTCAAATTCATAGTAGCCCCATTGTTAAAAGTAGAAAAAAACAGGTGAAATTAATTTTTAAAATACTTTTTATTAAATCCAATATATTTAAAATATTATCATAGCGACATAAACTAAATATAATAAAAATGATTAATTACATCTTTTTTCTAAGTCCTCAAAATCTGGTCTATAGTTAACATGTACAGCACACGTCAATCCAGACGCTAAATTTTCAGGGGCAAAAGTGATACGTACTTTTACCAAACAAACCAGGCTGTATTTAACCAAAAGTTTTTTATACTGTTCCCATTTTAAAGTTTGAATTAATTAAAATTAAATCAAATGGAAAGTTCTGTTTCTCTTTCACGCTAGCAGCATTTCAAATGCTCAGTAGTCATGCGTGTCGAGGGGCTACTGAAGGAGGGTGATTCCAGAGCACGTCTCCAGGGGTGGTCCCAGGCCTCCCCAGGGCCCTGAAACACTTCCAAGGGGTCTGTGAGGTCAAACTAGCTTCCTAATAACATGGAAATGTTATTTGCTTTTTTCACTGTCATTCTTTCACTAGAGGCCACAAACCGAACACAGAAACATATAAGAGAATCAGCAGTGCTCTGTTTGGCCAGATACTGAAGAGATTTGCCAAAACGTAAAACAATGTCACTCTTCTGCTGAGTTGATTTTGCTTCGGAAAAGCTGTTTTTTAAACTAAAATGTGTGTTACTTCTATACTCACATAATGAGATAATGTTATTTTTAATGAATATTAGTTTTAAGGAATAATTTAAAATTTTCTTAGTTTTAATTTCAGAGGCAGCAATTATTCATAGATATAACTTTCAAAATCAAAAGCTCTCGGAAGTCTTCAATAACTTTTAATGGCGTAAGAAGGCTTTGACAACAGCTGGTCTAAAGTCTACCTAGCTCTCCAGCCTCATGGCTAGTAATTCCCCCACCCCACACTCCTATTTTTTGCATGAACTTCCAGTTTCAGACAAGATGAAGCAGATGCAGTTCTCCCTATTTCCCTGGCTAAGTACTTCTAAAAACCCTGGGCATTATATAGAAAACAAATATAAGAAGACACTGCAAGGTAAAGACAAGGTGCTTAGGGACCTCTGGACTCAAGGCATGACATGCCACCAGGGTGGCAACAGCAGACACCTAGTGGGGAGCCTCAACTCTCACTCCAGCCCAGAAATTATGAGGCACCCACCCCCAACAGGTGTCGACTGCTGAATGGGGGAGCCTGGCCTTCTACCCAACCTGGCGGTAACCAGATGGCACCCCATCAACGCAGTCTGAAAGCGGGGCTGCTGAAACAGAAGACTGAAATAAGCTCCAGAGTCTCATAACATCGAACTCCAAATGTCCAAAATACAATTTAAAGTCACTCGTTCTACCAAGAACCAGAGAAATTTCAACTTGAGTGAGAAAAGATAATTAACAGACACCAGACTTGAGATGACAGGGATTTTGAAATTGCCTGACAAGGCTTTTAAAACAGCTATCATAAAAATGCTTCCATAGGCAATTATAACATGCTTGAAATAAAAGAACACACAGAAAATCTCAGCACAAAAATAGGAGATAGAAAGAAGAGTCATGTTTTTTGCTTGGACCTTAAACGAACCAGTCACATTTCTGGAATGACCGCCCTCCCATTGCTCCTGGGCCAAGGCTCCTTTCTCTCCCTGGAACACCCATCTCTATCCTCTTTTCCTTTTTAACTCCGCTTGTCCCTTAGGGTCAGCTGAGATGTCACCTCTTCTGGGAAGACTTCCATGGCTTACGTGCCTCTCCAACTTAAGAGTTCCTAAACCATAGTACTTACACTCAATGCTACGTGTTCCGTCACCTGTCCCTTGCACTACCAGTGCAAAGACTTGACTGAAGGGACTATGTCTTATCCCAGGTACCTGGCTTATAATAAGTGCTCCAAAAATTATTGTTGAAAAAATGAATAAATCAACGAATAAATGGAAACTCATCTATGGCTCCCTCTTTCCTGTTGAATACAATTAAACCCCATGGCCTGCTACTAAATGCCCTGCACAAATTGACACACATCATTTTGGTACTCAGCTTCCCTTCATAATCCTTCTTGGCCACACTGGAAACATATTGTTTTTCCAAAATGCCTTATGCTTCCCATCTTGACATACCATGTATGCTCTTCTAACAGCTGCAAATGTTCTCACCATTTTTATCATTTAAATCTTACCCATTTTTGCAGCCTTGCTCAGATACTTCCCCATGACGCAGCCCCAGATCTTCCCAGCTAGGAGGAGTCCTGCCCTCCTCTGCACATAAAGCAATCAGTCTTTTCTTGTGTTATTTCTCAGTTTCTGCCTTGCATTTGTTTTTGTTTGTTTGTTTGTTTGTTTGCATTAGTGCACTTGAAGTATTCTGGGTTCAAAAAAACTCCTATCTTACTGATTTTTTGCCTCTAGCATAGCCTCTTTTTACTCTCTGAGTTTCAGTCTTTTATCCTGAGATAATAGTACCTACTTCATAAGGTTTCTGTGAATATTCAATAAGATACACTCTTTAAATTTTGGTACAGCATCTCAATTTTCATACAGTAAGTACTCAATAAGTGTTGGCTATTATGATGATAATGATGATTATCTGGGAAAACCCTTTAGACTCTACCTTCAAAACATCTTTTAAATTCTGCATCATCTCACCACTTCCATTATTATCACTCTGCCCCCAGCCATAAATATTGCTCTTGCTCTTACCACTGCAGTCTACCTGCTTGCCTTCCTTCCACTCTCTTGCCTTTCAACTTCTATTCTCCACTAAGCAATCAGCATGATCTTTTAAAACAATAAAGCAGATCATATTACTTCCCTGCTCAAAATCCTCCAACGGTTGCCTGGTCTACTAATAAAATCCAAACTCCTTACCAAGGCCCAAAGGCCTAATGTAACTTGCCTGCGTCATTCATGCCCTCGCGCATTCTGATGCAGCTGCAATGGCCTGGTTGCTGCCTTCATCAACTATGCTTCTTGCACTTGCCAGGCTTTGCATCACAGGGCTTCCCACTTGCTACTTCCTCACTTCATTTCAAGTGAGAGTAACTACTATGTGTAAAATAGCAGTCATTGCTTTCAAAATTTTTTGTGTTTTTCGTAGCTCTTAATACATGTATATTTACCTAGAAAAATGTGTTGGTTTCTTGTCTTTCTCTTCCACTAGAATTGTAAGCTCTATGAGGATTTGTCTACTGCTCTGTCCCCAGCCTCTAGAACAGTGTGTGACACACATTAGGAGTTCCCTCAGACTTGTTGAATGGCTGAATGCTGGCTGTGAACTCCTGAGATGGGGACTTCAGGAACAGAAGCAGCATTCTGTTGCACGCAAATGCTTACTTGTCCTGGGTCTTTGTGAGGAGGAATCGTGGGGTTGATCTACCTAAAGGGGATGCAATAGGGAAGATCCATTTATCCAGACTTAGAGGACATTCCTATTTATCCACTTAGATGAAAATCTGGCAGGAGGTACTTCCAGGTATGCATTCTATAAAGAACTATGTAGTACTCCGGAGTTAATTCTCTGGGGCTGGCTGCAGGCACAGCAGAGGTAGCTGAGCCATCCAGCCACCTGGCACCTTCAGCTTCTCCTTTGTCCCAAGGCCTCGGGTCCTGCTAGGCTGGCCAGGCCTAGAAGGGTGCATGTTGTTGAAATCCTCCAGAAGTGAAGCCCCAAAAGTATCTGCCTTCGCTAGCTTCATGACATCCAACTGAAGGAACCCAGAGGCCCTTGCAGAAGCATGGGGTAAGATAATGAAGGGGAGAGCTTTGGATTTAGGACACCAGAATTCCAAGTGATCTGGTGAAGCCACGTGCCCTCTCTGGGCCTTATGTTGTCTTTACCTTTACTACAAGGGAGTTGAGTTGAATGTATATTTGAAGTCCTCTCCAGCAGTGATTTTCTGTAAGTGAGCTTCACTTAGGAGATCAACTGAACTGGGCTGTTAAGGGTGATGTGGCAGGGAACAGAAATCCAACATGGAGGCAGCTGAGCTGAAGCTGAGCTGTAGGAGCCCAGCACTGCCAGCAGATGGAGCCATTGCTGCGCCAGGATGCTTAGGCCAAAGGGAAAAGTTTGTCTCAAAAGCTGTGAGACCCTTCAGTGCAAGCAGTCCAGCAGTGAAAGAGAACGAGCCACCACCCTACCCCACCCCTTAAATACACACACACACACACACACACACACACACACACCCCTGCTTCCCTAAGTTTGTGCACTCCGATGAACTTGGGGTACAATACCGTTTAGGTGACTGGGCCTGAGGCTGGAGGTCGTTCAAAGACTCAGTTGCCTGTTCTCCTCCTCTCCTGTTTCCTGGGAGTCTACACCCTGTACCCACCCCTTCGCCCTGCCACCCCTAACTGGCCAGACCCTTGTCTGGCCACTCTCATGTCAGGATGTGTGACTAGACAGATGAAGGCCAACCTGACTCCTCTTTTCAGATTACCATCTTTCCCTTTTCTAAGGCCCACAATCAGCCATTGCCTTCTGAGTAAGGCTCTAGATCTGCCCCCTCTTCTCCTGGGGAGGAACCTCTGGTTAGGGCAGTTGGAGAAAGCCAGGGGGAAGAGGAGGTGGGGCAATGCACAAGGGAAAGGTCTGGCTTTGGTCAGATAAGAATGGAAGGATCCTTTGTTTGGCCCCAACTGCCTCTGCCACTGTTGACACACTTGGGAGCGTTTCCTGAAGCTACTCAGTGTGTCCGGCAGCTCAGCCTCCCCCACTTCCTATGGTCTGAGGTGGGGGTGGGATGTCTGG
The DNA here is from genome assembly GCA_007922815.1 of Macrotus californicus. Lineage (NCBI taxonomy): Eukaryota > Metazoa > Chordata > Mammalia > Chiroptera > Phyllostomidae > Macrotus > Macrotus californicus. The sequence continues at coordinate 93,849 of VMDR010002002.1, forward strand.
GCAAGGGAGGTGGTGGTGTACCAACAGAAGATTTCGCAGTTAGGCTGCTGTCTCATGCTGATGGTGGAGACCACCCGTCCTGCAGTTCTGCACTAGATGCCTGTGCTCTAAAGCAGAAGCTCCCCATGGTTCCATTCCACTCCCAGCTAGGGGCAGGGGAGGGTGGGATAACAGAGGGTGCATGGGTGGGGCTCCTGCCTATTGTCTTGCATATTTTGCATAGTCACCAAAACACACCTCTTTCCAGAAAGGTATTCACAAAGGGTATGGCTCCTTCACCCTCGGCACACCACCCCATCCTGAAGGCCTTGCTGCTGTATTTGGATATGCCTTTCTATGACTAGAGATAGCCAGCTTCCCTGTGAGCCTTCCCCATCTCCCCACAGAGAGGGGAGTAGTTGGTAGGCTTATCCCCAGGGGCAGCATCCTGGTGGGTACCTGTGTTCCCTGAGATGGTCCCAGCTCTTCCCTGGCCGGGCCCTCCCTACTACATACTGCACAGTCCAGTCAGATCTGATGGAGACATAGACCGCTCTGGCATTCAGACACACCCAGCTGGGTCACAGCCACAGAAAAAATGTGTTTCACTATCACTTTAATTACAGTATTTACACACCATTTTTTATTCAGAAAAAAAATCCACCCAATCTTCCTATCTCTGGAAATTTCAATTTCCAGCCGTCATTGAAATCAGGATCCCTGCTCACCCCTCTGGAAAAAAAACAAAAACAAGGACCTGGGTCACCCACAGAAGAGGTGGTTTATAGTGAAGGTCCTTTGGAAGACCAGAGTCTGGGTTCAGGAAGCTGAATGTATAAAGGGCAGAGTTACCTGCCTCTCCCCAAGGTGGAGGAAACCCCTCTATGGTGCAGTGCAGGGCCCCAGGAATGGCCTTGGGGGTGGGGAGATGTGCAGTGGCAAAGGGTAGAAGGCAAGGGATGGCACCTCCAGCAGGGAGGCAGCCTGTGGCCAGATGCAGGGAGGGCTCCCTTCCCGGACATTGCCCAGCCTTGTCCCACCCGGCCGAGTCACAATTCGGTGTCAGCCACCATGTGTTGTCTCGCTGAATGGCCGTTTCTGGATGTGGCCTGGCCGGTCCCGTTCTCCTGAGCCCCTCGGTTCACACTGGCCTTTCCCTGAGCCTCAGGGGAGGCCCCAGGGCCTGAGCTATAGCCCTGGCCTCCACCGTTCTCCGTGTAATAAGGGTCTTCGCCCTAGACGGTGCATAAATAAAGGAGCATTATCTGGTAAGCAGGGGAGTGAGGCACTGGTGAGGGAAGAAAGGGAGGGGGGGAATGTGGATGCATGTGCAGACAGACTCCTTCTTTCCGAAGAGCAGTCAGGGTTCCAGCTCCTAGGGGAGAAAGGACAGAGGAGAGGCACCACACCATGCCACTGCAACTGAACAGCCAGCTCCCATCAGAAACCAGGCAATCACAGGGCGTATAACCTCCCCAGGCCAGAGACCATGAGTCAAGCCCCAGCCTCGCCCTTCCTCATCCAGGATACTTCAAACATTGGTTTTCCCTCCACATGCCCCCTTGTGAGCCAAGTGGTGCCTGTGGCCATTTAATGTTTGCAGATAAGTGGCTACTTCAGCAGCCTGTTCTGGTTGTACCCAGATGAACTATCCCAGTGAAAATAATAACTCTATGACATGAACTGTCTGTTACCACAGGGAGGTGGGCCGGCCCCAGTTAGTGTCCCCTCCCCAATCTGCTATATACAAGGTGGGTCAAAGTAGGTTGACAGTTGTAAGTGCATGAAACAGAGTTTATTTTTGTATTATTATGTATTAACTATTGTATTATTTTCCATACAAACAATGGCAAACCTACTTTTGCCCCACCCTGTATATTGTTTTGACTTGTCCAAGGACATGGTATGTGCACACATGCACATCTCTACATAAAGGCACAGAACGGCCTTTCCCGGGATTTCTCCTCCCCCAGCACGACATTCCTGGACCTCCCCAGAAAACCACTCTCTTCTTCATTTCCTTTGGCCTGGACCCCAGAACTAACCAGCCTTTCTCCTGTGGGGCTCCAACTGCGGCGGTTCATCAGGAAATAGCCAGTGGTACCCAAGACAGCCAGCAGGATCCCCGAGGTGACCAGAGCAATCAGGGTCTTGCGGGAATGGCTCTGGTGGCTCCCAACATTTTCTTCAGTGAAGTCTTGGATCCCCAGCTTGAAGAGAAGATACAGAAAAGACAACCTAGTCACTTGTAGAATGTGGGTTCTAGGAAGGAGTCCAACCCACACCAGACCTCTGTACGAGACCAAACAATGAATAAACACAAGAAGACACTGACCTCAGGGATTTTCTAAAACAGGATTTAAGACGGACATCTCTTAATTAAACTGCACTATAAAATTTGGGTTCAAGCATAGAAAGGTAAAGACTGTTGGAGAAGGATGGAGAGGAAAGAAGGGCAGGTCTGGAGAAGGTCACTATTTTCTCCCCTACTCCAGTGAATACCCCTGACCCCTCATCTTAGAAAACGTACCTTTTTCAGGTCAGACTGGTGATTTTTCAGAAGTTGGAGCTTGCTGAGAAGTTCTAGAATTAGAAACAGGGGGTGCTAAATCTAGAAGCTGAACAAGCTCATCCTGCTCTATCTTCCTAAGCTGTTTCAGAAGATGCTCCTATGGCCAAATGGTTCATCTCAGGAGGGCCTCTTCCAAAGTCAGCCCAGCTCTGTTCCCCAGCACCTGTACTCTGAGCTAAGATGCCTGATTTCCCCCCAGTATCCTCTACCCTCAGCCCCATTCCCTTCCTAGCCCCCAAGACAGACGTGCCCCTTACCTGTTCTGTTGGCCAAGACCAGCAGCAGGCAGTGAGGCCTCACCTCAGACTGTGTAAGGAGCAAGGAGCATACCCTGGCCCCAGCCTCAGCTTGATCCCTCCCACACAGGACTTCGATTAGTTCCTCTCCATTTTCCTTCTTAAAGTCCTCCTGGGAAGATAGAGAAAAATGATAAGCAAGAGGTGAAAAATGACAAGCAAGAGATGCATCCAGAGTCTCAACAATGATTCTGGTTAAATCCTCCACAAGAAAGGTTCTTTTTTCTAAAATTCCAGCTGGAAAAAAAAAAAAATACTGCGAACTATGTGTGTGCAAGCACACAATAAGAAAAAACACTAAAAAATTTCTCCGTTCCAAAACATATAACCATTAGTGTCTTAGGTATAAGATGCCAGAGAACAAACTTATGAAATACTACACCATCTTACCTAAGGATTGTCCATGCCCACATAAACTATCCAAATTAAATTCAAAAGAAATTACCAATAACAAAAAAGTATTACTAGTGCAGTGCTGAGGAGAAAATGTTTGTTTCTAGGTTACAACAGCCCCAAATGTTAGGAGAAAAACCAAGAGAGGTGAGGAGTGGAGACCAAGTTTATGACTATAGACTCCACGGGATCCTGGGTCCCTTCCCTCTTACTCTCCAAGGGATCTCACAAAGATCGTGGCTCAAACAGAAATGGTCTTTTTTCATAGTCTTCCATTCCCTTTTCCCATTAAAAGCATCAAGCCCATGCTTTGGGGGTTCATAGGTCTTCCTCCAGGTTGCTGACCGGCCTATACTCGGGAAATGGGTCCTACTTGGGAACCCAGACTCAGAAGACAAACTCTGGTAACTCTTCAACACTGAGTTCCAGGAAAGCGCACTGGCTGTGCCCTTCCAACACCCTGTTCTCGAACCTTGCAGGATTTATTCCAGCAGTCTCCAATCAGAGTGGCCTCCCCTGCACAGACGAGGAACAGAAACCAAGACTCTCCCCTCTGCCCGGAGGAGGAAATGCCTGAACAGCTCTGACAACTTTCCTGCCGGGGGGTGGGGGGGGGGGGGAACTGCTAGGGCACGCGAGGGCCATCAAAACTGAGCCTGCGTGGAGGAGAAGGTTTCCTGTTTGCAGACAGGACTGCTTCTGTGGCAAGGCCAAAGGGCCCTCCCAGCTTGGAAAGCAGCCTGGGTATTTTCCTACCGCTGTGGCCCAAGGCAGGAAAACCAGGCTCCTTTGCTCTTGCACACAGTAAGGTCAAGATTGGCCTCAGGCCCCAGGTTTCTTCCATGAGCTGGAACTGTAGAGAGCTGAGTGAAACTCACTGGGCTTGGATGAGGGCAGGAGAGCAGGGCTAGCTAACATCCAAGTCACAGAGAGGTGAGTCCAATGGTAGCCTTGGAAGGCCACCAGGAGCTGAGGTCTCAGAAATGAATTCTCAGGCCACTGCTGCTTCACCCCTCAGGAAATGGATTAATTCTGCAGGTGTCTCTTGTTAAGTCCTTGGATAGAGGCTCTGCTTCTGGAAAATTTGGGCTTTTTGAAGCAGCTTTTGCTATAGGTATCTGGACTCCACACTAGAGACAACCATCACCCCCTTCCTCTCTGGGCCTGCTTCCCTTCTGAGAGCCATGCATGGCTCTCACCTGAGCACCAGCCCTCCCTGGCACAGGCCTTCTGAGTGAAAAGGAGGGAAGTCCTGCCTGGATGACTCAGCTTCTGACATGTCTCTGATTGGAATATGTCTCCTTCCTGAGGGGGCAGAGGAGCAGGGCTCCTATACATCAAAACAAGCCAAACAAAATGGCATCTTCTTCAATCCACTGAGTCCTAAGAAATTGCACCTCAATCAGAGTCAGCTGTTCTGCCGTTTATCAAGCCTTGAGTATAAGACACTGTGTGAAAACCTCTGTGTGTGTCTCATGTTGTGTGTGTGTGCGTGGGGGGTGGGGTGGCATGAATTCTACATGTCCAAGCTCTCAGTCTGTGTGCATGGAAATGAAAGTAAACAAAGTTTATTATGTTTCAGGTACTGTTTTAAGTGTTTTACACATATTGATTAATTTATGCCTCACAAAGCCCTATGAATGGGTACTATCATCCTCTGCATTTTATAGATGAAGAAGCTGAGGCACAAAGAGAACAAGAGGTCACAGAGTTAGCTTACCAAAGAAAAGTACAACTGAGATGCTATGGCATTGCCCTGACCAGGGTGGCTCGGTGGGTTGGCATCATCCCACAAAGCAAAAGGTCGCCAATTCAATTCCCGGTCCGGGCACATGCCTGGGTTATGGGTTTGGTCCCCGGTCGGGGCACATATGGGAGGCAACCAATTGATGTTTCTCTCCCTCCCTCCCCCTCCCTCTAAAAACAAAACAAGATGTTATGACATTCAAAGGAGGGTGAGCACACAGCTGGTTTGGGGTTATCAGCAGCATCTCAATATAGGCCTTGAAGAAAGTGTACAGGAGAAACTGGTGGGGAGAGGACTTTGATTGGAGGCACCACCATGAGGAAGGTCAGGGGCATGAGAGCCTACGACTGTCACAACCCTAGTGGCAGGAGAACGGAGAACACTGCCTTCTCCCTTGGGTTCCCCATCCCTCAAGAATCCACTCAAATCCCACCTCTTCCATGAATCTGGCCCTATGCCCCCACCCCCATCAGAATGGGCATCAACCATTGCTCTGCTCTTTACTAGATTCTTTGCATGTCATGCAGCTTGTCTGATTGTCAGGTTCCTTAGCTGAAGACTGAGCTGTTGAGGTGAGTAAGGAGGTATTGTGTGAAGAGTGCCCAACAAGGTGTTTGAAACCCCATGGGCACTGGAAAAATGGCACTAAAAATAGTCATTATTATTACTATTAATGATAGCAATCAATACCTTAATACTGTAACATCTAGAAGCCACATGTTGATGTTCAATCCTATTCTGCTTTACTGTTATTGCCATTTCTCTCTGACTAGACTGTAAGACTCCTTAGTGTTGAGAGCAGGTGTTTATTACATAATTTGGAACCCAGACTGAACTAAGCATAGCACCAAATAAACAAAAGAACTCAGTGCATTGTTGTTCAACCTAACATTCCAACTAGTTTGGCCTTCACATGGAGTCCCTCTGCTCCTTGCTTAGTTCTTGGACTAAATTCAAGGGAATAAGAGCGGCCAGCCTCCCACTCTGGATTCCAGCAGCATCAGTGAATTGTGTTTGGGCCTGGGGAGGAGCAGGTGGATCCTTAACAAAGCACAATGCTTCTCCGGATGCTTGAAATAAACATCCTCCCCCAAGAGAGTCTGTGGGCAGACATCATGGGAGAGTGGGCAGGAGGAAGCCACAGTGTTGCTGTTTTGCTCATGAGAATCAGGTTTGCGAGCCCCTAACTACACCTGCTCACACAAGTTACTTTGCAAAAATAATAGCCACAATAATAAAACCATCCAACCTTTCTAGAGTAGTACCCTCAAACTTTGCAAAGAAACTTAACATGTTGTAGAAGCATGTTAAGCATTAAAATGGGGAGAGAAGGACAGGTATTTTTGTAAATGATCTTTAAGATATTTCCTCATGCTGAATCTCTCAATCTATCTCTCTCTCTCTTTCCTCCCTACCCCCTCTCTTTTTAAATAACTTTACCTACTTTGGTGTGGGTTTGGCAACATAGGTAAACCTCTATGTTCAAATATGTTCTAACCTAATTAAAGGACCTGCTAAAAGTCCCATAACAAGGGGGCAGTGGACTAAGGGCGAGAAGTTAGGCTGGCTTCAGACTTCAGGCTCTTTCTAAGACACACGCTGTCTTCATCAGTCCTCCAGCTGTAAGTTATTTTTTCTGCATGAAAACTGACCTTTAGTGCTTGGGCATAGGGCAAGGAAGGCGTGGGCTGGGGTCTATAATGTGGAGGCTAGAGGCAGTCTGCCTCAGATGAAGTCAATGTGACAGAATAAGGGTGATGTGAGCTGGCCAAATAAATAAAAGCCCTGCATATAAACAGATGTGACTCTAACAAAAGGTAGTTCTAAAAACCATATTGGTGGGTAAAGGACTTAAATGGACATTTCTCCAATGAGGTATACAAATGGCCAATAAACACATGAAAAGATGTTCAACATCTTTAATCATTAAGAAATGCCAACCAAAACTGCAATCAGATACCACTTCATGCCCACTTGGATGACTACTATCAAAAAAGAAAAAAACAAACAAACAGAAAATAACAAGGGTGTGAAGAAATTGGAACCCTTTTGCACTGCTGATGGGAATGTAAAATGTGCAGATATTATAGAAAATATAAATTCTATTTAAAAATAGAATTATCATATGACCCAGCAATTCCACTTCTAGGTACATAACCAAAAGACATGAATTCAGGGCATTGAGGAGATATTTGTGAACTCATGTTTATAACAGCATTATTCAAGATAGGCAAAATATGGAAGCAACCCAAGTGTCCGTCAGTGGATAAATGGATAAACAAAATGTAGTATATACAAGCAATGGAAAATTATTCAGTTTTATAAAGGAAGGAAATTCTTACACATCTTACAACATGGATGAAACTTGAGGGCATTGTACTAATTGATATAAGCCGGTCATAAAAAGATAAATACTGTATGATTCCACACATGTGACATGCCTAGAGCAATCAAATTCACAGCGACAGAAAGTAGAATGGTGGTTGCCAGGGGCTAGGAGGAAGGGAGAATGGGGGGCTGTTTGACGGGTGTAGAGTTTCAGTTCTGGAAGATGAAGAGTTCTGAAGACTGGCTTCTCAACAATGTGAATCTACTTAACACTACTGAACTTACATTTTAAAATGGTTAAGTATATGTATTTTACTGCCATTAAAGTTTTTCTTGGTGGATTCCTTTGGACAAATGGGTATGCCGTAAGAGAATAAAGTAATCTCACGTTTTGGAAACAATTTGAGAAACCACAGCCACAAAAACGTAATTAACCTGATGTTGCAGCAGAGAAAAATCAAAGTCAGACTTGGAGTGACATGTTCTGCCGTGAGGGTTCTGAAACGGGGTGCCAGGTGCCTGAGAAGACTGTGGGATTGCCTTACCTCTCCCTGGGTGATGTAGGTGATGTCTGTCTAGAGATGAAGGATGGGGAGCAAGTGAAGGGTGGCTGGGACGCAAATGCCTACAGAATGCATGTACGGAAGACAGGTCCAAAGAGTCCATACAGCGAGAGCTAACATGCTGGATACTCAGTGCACCAGTGCAGAATGAGTGTCTGGTTAGCTGAGAACAATGCATGGGTATTTCTCTTCTGGGAGTACAGATGCATGCCAACATTACATAAGTACTCCGGTTGTGATGTTAGGGGAATCCAAACCCTCATGCTTCTCATTAGGCTGTAAGTAGGGCCTAAGTTTCCCATGGTTAGAACCAATACCTTAACGCCTTCTGACACCAAAAGTACAAATGCAACCTAAGGAAAATTAACACTGCACCACTCAGCCTTTCGAGCAGACTGATTATCAGACAATCATGTAGGACTCAAGAAAAGGGAACCGGGAACACAGTCAAGAGCTGTAGCCAAAAAGTGTGCAACAAGGATGGCTGACTGAGGAAGAACGACCTTGCAGAATCATAGGAGGCACTGCTGCTTGGGGTCTGGGGGACAGGGGACCTCAAGAAGAAAAGGGGATCAATAGTGGTGGAACAGGCACGACCACACAGTTGACTCATTGCCGGCAGAGGAGAAGCCTTCTTTATGGTATTATGGGAGCTGCTCTCTTTCTGCATTGACACTCCCAATGTAGATCTCCCAAATCTCCCCTGAGTCTCAGAGGAGAGTGCAGACCTTCTCAGCTGTGCCACAAAATAGATTAGACAGTAAGGACCACAGGGTGAAAGAGGCCATAGCAACGTAAGAGGAGTTATTTCTGGAGTAGCAGTAAGTTTCTGGCACTTGTCTTATATGATGACCCTGGTTAAATGTGAACTTTGAAGAGCAATGGCCAGACACCTAGAAAGCTATGCAACTAGCTCTAAATCATTGGTATGAAGAATGAGCATTCTGGCAGAGACCCATGTAATACACAGGAAAATAAGTGCTCAACCAAGATGATAGGGAAAAAAGGAGAGAGAGAGACACGTTTTTTCCCTTAGCTATAATTAGCAAAGTGCTCGACATTTTAAAAAAATGAGCAGGGTTGAAAGTCGGCATCAGAAACGCATGGAATATTACTTGTGCGTTTTATATTCACATCTAAGTTAACTATTTTGCAAATTGTACTTATTTGTTCCATTGTGTGAACTTATGTCTTCACAATGTCTTTTGTTTTTAAAAGTTCTAAGTTAAATAATTCTCTTAGGCATAATTTTAAAAGATCTGTGAGTCAGAGCCCCTCAGCTGATAATCACAGGTAGATATCAGTAGTCAGAATGGACAAAATAACTAACTTAGCGCCCTCTACAGAATAGTTTTTCCTAGCCCTTTTCTGGTCCACATATGTCACTCATCACATATATGGCTCCCTTAAATGAATTCTCAACTTGTAAGAAAATGGTTTTTTGGGTTTTTTTTTGTGAGTAACTATCATTCTTCCTGTCATTCCATCCTTCATTCAGAGCTTTATTACTGTCAGGAAACTGGACTTGCTGAAACAAAGCAAGGAGGTCTGTCATCATCATTAAAAATGAACACCATGCTGGACGGTCTTTCCAATGTAATAAGACATGAAACTGAAACAAGAGGCATAACTACTAAAAATGAGGAGAAAAACAACATCTTGTGGAAGACAATATAATAACTTACCTTAAAAACAGAAAAGAATCAACTAAAAAGCTCCTGGAATTAATAAGCAAGTAAAACAAAATGACTAGCCTCAAGATAAGTATTCAAAACTCAGTCAATTTTTTAATATACCAGCAATAATCAATTGGAATACATGATGAAAAGTATATATTATAAATAACCTTAAGAAATCTATAAAACTGCTAAAAAATTTTTAAACTAAAAAATCAAGGTGCTGAACAATACAAGTTGACCAGAAAAAAAATGAAGGAATTTTAGATCGGTTCCAATTAAAATTTTAATTTTTTTTT
>VMDR010002003.1:0-103688 GCA_007922815.1 Macrotus californicus
TTTCCTAGTGGCAGAAAATAGTGACCAGAGTTAAAAGGAAATAAATCAGTCATCAACAGTATTGAGGAGGTGGCTGGTTCTGTCTACCTCCCACATGCTTGTGTCTACATATTATCCATTGACCTAAATATGGAGAAGCCAGATTTCCTCTGTTTTCTCCTCTGACAGTCCAGTGATTTTCTTTTCAGTAAGTTCTAAATACAGAACAGGACCAAAGCTCCATCTACACAATTATAAAGGGTAAGCATCTAAATATCTCATTGACATACACTAGGGCATTATGACTTCTTAAGAGCAATGATAAGTTTGCAATGATGGTGGACAATGTTTGTGACATAATGTGAAGCCAGAAAACCAGAACACGACAGGGACTGACATCCCTCCCAGAGCAACAGAAACATGAAGGTGTTTTCCTTTGGTGCTCAAGGTTTGGAAACTGCTAGACCCTATGATCTACTTTGGAATTTGATGATCCATACTGGACTTGAAGAAGTGAATAGCATGGTCTCAATTCTATTTAGCAATTCATATAACAGAGGCATGTCCCCTTATTACTATTTATACTTCCTATTATAACACGTGTTTCTTAGGCAATCATGTGACTTCACTTTTAATAGCCTCACCAGCTCTGCTGGGGCCTCCTGAGCTATCATTCATAATATGTAACTTACTAGCAATATTGTCCCCATTTTGTTAATGACTTCTTCATTTCTTTTGTTATATTTTCTTTCTCTATGGTAAATTATTGCTATGTGATTATAAACATTTTTAAAGTTATGGGAGTGATCCTGATCCATCTATATTTTGTACAATTATGTGACATTAAATATGCTATCAAAATTAAAGAATAAATTCTAGTAAAAATAAAACATACAAAATAATGCTCTTTACAGAGATGAGAAGAAAAATGGAAGCGTTAGATGAAATTAATGCAGTTTACTAATAAAGCTCATGCTACCTCACCAGCTTATGAAGGCTTTTAAACACTCGGGCTAAGTGAGTACCAAACCCATCAGACTTCCAGGCACTACCATCAAGCTCGAATTACTAAAATGTCGAAAGTGCGACCAGGTCTAGGGTCAGGGGTCCTTCTCAGTGACTGACCTGCTAGAAATCCCTGTGCTGCTTCTTGAACAATTGTTTCACTGAGATGAACGTCACAAGGAAAGTTTGATGCATTCTGACCTCTCTGCAGGCATTTACAGGGAGGGATTCGCCGTGGTTAAAGATAAGAGAACCGGCCACGTGGTCACGAAGGGCAGTATTTCATCTTTCCTTATGGCTGAGTAGTGTCCATTGTACATATGCACCACGTCGTCTTCATCCAGTCCTCCAGGGCAGGGCACTTTGGATGTCTCCGTGTCTTGGCCCCCGTGAACAATGGTGCAATGAACTTAGGGGCACACGTACCTTTGCCAATCAATGTTTTCAAATGTTTTTGGTAGATACCCAGAAGAAGGGTTGCTGGTTCATACGGTGATATATTCCTAATGTTTCCAGAACCCCCCCCCCCCAGTTTTTCACAGTGGCTGCACCAGTTTATATCTTGAAAATATTATGCTAAGCGAAATCAGCCAGACAGAGTAAGTCAGGAACCGTATGATTTCACCCGTGTGTAGGATATAAACTGAAAGCAACGAATGAACAGACAAGAAAAACAGACAAGAACTCACAGACACTAGCAACAGTGTGGTGGTCACCAGAGGGAAGGGGGGATAAAGAGGGACAAATACATGTGGTGACGGAAGGAGATGTGGCTTTGGGTGGCGAGCACACAATGCCATGTATAGATGATGCATCACAGAATCGTACACTTGACACCCACATAATCTTATTAGCCAATGTCACCCCAATACATTTAGTAAAAAAGAAAAGAAAGAATCACGTCTGTTTGACTCTTCAAACTCTACCATGCCGCATTCTATGTTTTGTTTCATTTCATAGGTTAAAAAAAGACTATATGGTTTACTTACTCCCTGTTGAAGTAATAAATCTTCTTTTGATGAAGAAACTTTCGTGCTCTGCTATTATTATAAAAATATAAGAAATAAAATGTTTGCTGTAAATCAGTGTTTACAAGGAAGTTTCCATTCCTTTTGTTCAGTCTGCCAGTCTATTAACTGTGTGATTATTTCCATCTTAAGATACCACATGGTAAAATACAGACATATGTTGGTCACAGTCTATTTCTGAAAGTTATTATAATGTAATAGAAGCTAAACGGGCTCACGAAAATACAAAATACAGTGTCGTCATCCTATCTGCTGTTTTACGTTTTAATAACCTCTACTTCGGGGTTTTTTAAAGTGATATACACACAAGCATGTTATTTAGAAACCTACCTCTATTTCTAAAGTCATTGGCCTTTCAAACATTTTTCCTGGTCTTCTTTAAAAAAAGCACACACGAATGAAGCACACGCTGATGAAGTGGAAAACGAGCCATCTGCAGATACTGATAAAGGAAACACGTGACGAGAAGTTCGCACTGTGCTCCAGAGGCACCTGCAGGAAAGTCCTTGATTTTTCCGATGTTCATCTCAGGCTGAGCTCCCAGAGCCGAGAGGCCACTGGAGAGGCTGGAGCTGCCACCCACCGGCATTGCTAACCGGGGCCAAAAGCGTTGCGGTCCTACATTTCAGCTCATTCTGTTGCTTCTAATTCCAGCCGGACTTAAACTCTTATCTCTGGACGCTAGGCCTACAGATAGGGCCTATCGCAGCAGCTCCAATTCCCCGAACACACGCAACTCCGTGCCCCAAGTGAGATGAAATCCCTCCAGATAGCCCCAGTAAAGGGCCCATAACTCTCTCCTGTCACTCCCACTAATGCCTTCGTACCCTGCAAGAGGCCAGCTGAGGTGGAATGTCGTCAAATCATCAGCTGCGCTTCCTCCCTCTCACCTCTGTGGGTAATCCCAGCATCTTGCTCCTAAAGGAGAATGAGAAACTCCGAGGCGGCAGTTCCTGAGTTGGAGTGTTTACGAATCAGCTGGCAGGTGTCTGTATATTACTGCTTACATAGGAAAGCCCGTCTCTCTGTGATGTCTTTTTGGTAAAGTTCTTCCACTTTGCCTGGAGTACCCCTCCCCCGAGTGATACCCCGTAGTTACAATGGCACAGACCGAGCTTCATAACTTAGCCTATTATCCTGCATCGAGCAGATTTCACCTCCAGCACAGGTGTATCGGGATGTGAAAGGACCCAGGTGTCAAACTCAGGGCCAGTTGTGCTCCCCTACTCACTTATTTAAAATATGCAAAAGAGAAGAGCAAACACACGTAATTACCACATAAACATTGTTTGGGAAACACTCGGGTATTAGTTTTTAATCCCCACAATTCTTGATGCTGCGATTGTGCATCCATATTTCTTCTCACGGGGCAGGACTGCCCTGGGAGCAGAGACAAGGCCCTGAGATCTGTTCTTCCTCCTGCACTCTGTCCACCTGGTGCTGGGCACAGGGTGGGCACTTCGTAAACACTTGCTGAGCGAGGGGAAGGTGCTAGAGCATGCACTGCGTGCGTGAACCGGGACACAGTCCCCAGGACCCTGTGCAGAAACAGCCGGATGCCCGGCCTGATGTGGGGATGCAGGCTGGGGGCAAAGACAGGAATGGGGGGCCTGGGGGTGCACTGGCAACTCACTTCTGAGGGCCTGAACAAGCTGGATGCCAAGTCTCAAGGGAAACACAGGCACTGAAAGTAGGCAGAGCAGGGGGTTAAAGCTGGAACCCCACGAGCAGCCCAGTGCCTCTGAGGCTGTCGAGAGACACTCTGGCCAGTCACTCGCGAGTGAAGGGGTGATGACGTGCCACCTGAGGGCTGAGACAAAGACTGCCCACCACTCCGCCTTAGCTGACAGTGTTTGAGATAACAGAGCGGCTTGTACCTGCATTTCATGTCCTCTACTTGGGACCATGTGAGAGAACAGTGCCCGTCCTCTGAAGGACTCTGCAATGAGGGCATTTCTCATGTGATGGGACACACCCCGATTCTCACCATTGGCCATGCCTCAACTGTCCAGCTCTCCCGGAACCTTCTTTCCATTTCCATGATTACCGTTAACTCACTTTTAACAAATTGTGGTAAAACTTAACTTCCTTTTTATGACACACTTTGCCCATCATGTAAAACATTTCTGAAATACATAAATTTAGGAGAGAAAGTTTAATTTTATAAACATACTTAGAAGTTTTCTGTCAAAAGACTGTGATGCCTGTTATCTTGCATGTGCCCAGATCTTTATGAGTAGGTGCGTGCTCAATCGAAGCATATTTCCTGAGAGGGTTGTGCATCAGGGATACTTTGAGGTCTGTGTGGAGTTTTCGTCTGAGTGGAGGGTACATGGGAATATAAAGTGGTCATGGTGATGTTTGTCTGGTGACAGACAGACAGACAGACAGACAGTATGAAGAAACTGAAAGGAGCCCACAGATGATGGGGGCACCCCGCCCCCTCCACAGGGTCACCAGGGAGAGCCTCTTTGATGAGACGGCCTTCCAGTCTCTGCCAGTGAATTATACCTGCCTACGAATTTACCTTTCCTGGGGGTTGGCCTGTTCAAGAGAATATTTGAAAAGAAATAGGGTCCTGGCCACAAACACGTCATTTCAGAGATGCATTAGTCCTCCTGAGGCCCATTCAGCTCCAGGGCTCTCCTTAAAAATCAGCAAGATGAGTAGATTTGTGAAATCTAGGGCTTTCTTCTTTACTGCCCTTTGCAGCGAAGGCCCTAGAGGTAAATGGAGGTTTGCAGATGATTAGTGTGATCCTGTCAACCTTGAACTTGGTGTGTAGAACACCATATTTTTTTTAGAAGTTATTTGATTCATTTTTAAACATGGATTTAAAACTATAAAGTATTTAAAGTTTACATGGAGATGTGAATTATTTTATTATAATCTAAAATATGATTGAAATTTCAGCAGTTACCACCTTATGAGGTGTTCGGTTGAAAATGGGATAAATTTCAATAGTTTTGCTTCTGCTGATTAACCCGTATTTCTGTGCACTGTTTCTGACGTTGGCCCTCGGTGCATGTATTGGCTCATTTTGCATTTCTTTTTAAAGGCTCTCAAAATTCGAAGGCTACACTGGTACAAGCGAGGTGTCGAGGAAAAATTCTTTTGCAGAACGGCTTTGATGTGGGGGACACGGGCTCTGGGATTGGATGGACACGGGTCTCCTGCCACCACAGACTCTGCATAACTCAGAGACCTTGAACTTCAGCCCAAAGTTTCCACCGAATCACTTCGGGCCACTGGCAGCCACACAGCGCTGTGGTTATGAGCTCTTTCTTGAAAACTCTCTCTAGTGAACTCAACCTCCTTAAGGCATTTAAGACTACTCTGAAATACATGAAATAAAAACAATACAGGCTTTGGTGTGCGCGGCCCATTTTGTTAAAGTAGTCATTTCCTTGTAGCTCGATTAAATTTCATCCTGAAGCAGGTTAAGTCCGTTTGGTTGAAAGTCACCTTTTGGACCAACATGGTCCCTTCTGGGGAATTAGTCCCTCGGGCTGAGGAGCCCACAACACCAAGGGCTCCTGGCCCTTGCAAGGACTTCCATTGTGTTGTAAGCAGGAAACAGGGTGTTTCATTCAAAGGTTTAACTGCGGTATTACACAGACACATTTTTGGGAATCCTCCCAACTTGAAGTGGCCGGTACAACACAAAGAACTATTTTTTGAGTAAGCTGCTATGTGACGTTTCAGCATACCCAGAACTCTGGGGAGGGTTTTCTACAAACGAGAGCTTCTCCTACCTAAGCGTCTGTTCACCAAGTCGGGAGTGGCTTGGCAGCACTCTCCTCTGAGTGCTCAGGCCCTGCAGCCTTCCCGGTGACGTCCTTTCTACCGACAGAAAGCAGCTAAGCGTCGTGCATCTGCATCACGTTGCTTTAGCAATGGAGTCTGGGGCAGGTCCCCAGTTTTTCCAGGGCTGTGACAACCCTGGCGTTTTTGAAGATTACAAGACAGTTACTTTAGAATATTTGTCATTTGGGTTCACCTGCTATTTCTGCATGATTCCCAAGACGTGCCTCTGGCACGAACAGCAGAGATGGGAAGTTGGCCCTTCCCCATTGCGTGCTACCAGGGGCCCCTGCGATCACTCAGATCTCCGAGGAGGTGCATGTGGACCACTCCTCAGGGCAGCGTCAGCCAAACTTCTGCATGGCAGTTTCCTTTGTAATTAGTATTTTAGGAGGAGGTACTCTGAAAAGACGTTTGTATTCTGTTCCTTATTAAACTCTCAACTTACTCAGTATGGACTTATGAATTTCCATTCAGTTACTATCAATTTTTTGATGCTTCAAGCTGTCCCCGGTTTGACAGGCAAAGACCTTACAAGTTGGTTCTGGTGCCCTTTTCCAATGTCCCCAAGGTGTCAGAAAGTAGCTCTAACACAATAAGATGCTTCAGGTACATCTTTTTTCTACTTCAGTCCCAGAGTCAGCCCTGGTTCATTTTAGTGAAAAATGGCATTTAGAAGCCAAGATTTAGGTACAAGGCATGCTTATTGCTAATGGAGGTATCACTGCGTCTAGACCCTTTCAGCTGAATGAGCTAGGGAAGGGAATAGATGCGTGTGGGTAACATATATACATACACATACATACAATGCATCTACATACGCGCACTCATTATAGTTGACTTCTATATTTATTTCTCTATCTACATTAAAAACCATGAATTCCCATCAATAACCCAAATTCCAATCCAACTCTATTAGGTTTATTTTCAGGTTCTTTCCCCATTTGCCGCTCATCCACCCTGATGGACAGAAACCCATCTACCGTCATCCCTGGTGTCGTGTCTTTGGCAAGTCCTTCTGCTAGTTATAACAGTCACTCCTTCCTCCACACGATGTCCTTAACCCACCTGGGCTCTGACACCCCGCCAGGCCACCCCTCTAGGAGCCTGCCCCCTCACTCTGCTCCAGCTCTGCCTTCCCATGGCAGGTGGTCGCCCTCATGACTGCATTTCCCAAATATCTGGGCTCTCAAATCCTGCACCAGGCTCACCACCCCTCACGGGGACGCCCTTATTCACCTCCAAACAGGGTCTTGTTCCTGTCACCAGGGTGCCACACTGTGCAGATGTGCCTGTCCAGGCTTCGAGTATACCCACTGAGGTCCCTGCCTCCGTCAGGGACTGGAACCCTGACCTGGGACACCATGGCTTCCCCTCATCCCCACTGCACAGCTCTGCCTGGCACTCCCTCTGGTTCTGAACTGAATCGCTCAGAAAGGAAAGGGAGAGAGGAAGGCAAAAGGAAAAGGGGAAGTATACATTCAATGCAACATTTAAATGACAACGAGGGGCGCAAATTTAGGTACAGATGCAATTAATTGGATTAATTACTGCTAATGCAAATAACTCAAGTGAAGTGGCAACTGTATAAACAGAAACGCGGAGCCTGGTTAAATCTGCACATTGGCAAGCAATAAAAACCAATGGCAATAAAACAGCCGATGATTCCTTCCATTCAGCTAAGTTTCTTAAGTCATTGTAAAGACCATCCCACAACAGTAATCTTAATGTATAAGGGAGATAAAGTTCTACTTAAAGTAGAGAAACTCGGGTATATACTTATTTTCTTGGACTTCTCATGTTACATTCTGGAGATTAATTCACAATTCTTGAAAAAATATATATACATTTATTTTCTCTAAAAGATTCATGCCTTCTTAAAGATAGCTCGTTGGAAAAGCGAGTGCAGGTCTGCCAGTCCACCCCCCAATCTTTGGAAGAATAGAGGGCATGGCCCATTGTTGACAATGAACACAAGAGATTGCAACAATACCATTTCTCATTGAAATCGTCACCATTTGCCATAGGCATTATAGGGTCCGCAAATTCAAAGACAAAAGCCAAGAAGACAGCCTTGCTTCCCTAGTCCCCTCTTTTCCTGAAGTACCAAGATCTGCTTACAATGCAGTGGCCAAGTCCCGAGAGGGACTGAACGTTACCCCGTGTGCCACACCCACCCGTATGCTCTTTAGTCTTCCTGTGCCCAGTCGGCCGAGACCCTGGCACGGAAGGGAACTTCTAAAGGCCAAGAGCCCACCTGGAGCAGGAGCGGCTCCCAGGCCTCAGGGGAAGGCAGAGGCCATGTGGGGCACTTGGAGACCATCTTTGTCTTATTCTTCCTCAGTGAAAGGCACGGGTTCAGAGGCAGTCTTGATTTCCATGGGCAAAGACATACAAAAGAGTCGCTGAAAGGTTTTCCATGGCGAAATCTGCCTTCCTTCCAGCCCTGGCATTGTCCATACAGGGGTGGGCAAAAGTAGGTTTACAGCTGTGAGTACGGGAAATGACTGTATTCACATACTCAAAACTGTAGATATTCATTGTATTATTTGTGCTTTTCCATCAGAACAACTGCAAACCTACTCTTTCCCACCCCTCTGTGTAGAATCCTACCTTAAGCCAGGGAAGCCAGAGGTAACTCTCAGCAGGAAATTTGATTTTTAAATAAGACTCCTCACATTTAGCTCTACATCATCCATTCCTACTTGCTTTCGCTAGACCTCTAAGTTAAAAACAGAGACACAGACCAGCCTGTGCACCACGCCTTGGAGATACGGAAACTCTTTACTCACAGCACAGCACTTTCCCCTCCACCCACAGCGCCGCAGACACTGCCCGCACAGGAAGCACGACCTTACCAAGACCACGAAACAAGAAGTTCCCCAGACACCGACTTTCCTAATCACAGAGGAAACAGTAATCACACGAGTGTCAGAGGAAGACTTCACGCCTCACGTCCTTTCTCGGGATGAACAGTCTGGACCTGCTGGGCCCACGAGCCGGCTCAGGGGAGAGCGGGGGCCGTGGATTTGAAGTCTGATCACGGACCTGCTTGGGAAAACAGTGGAGTGCACACGAGACCTGCCTTCCTCGTGTTTATCACATTACGTTCCTGAGAATGGAACCCGTCCTCTATTATTTTGCCATAGCTCTGCTGGGTGTCATCATGAGGACGTGTTGAAGCAGCGTCTTCCCCTCAGACTGCCTTTTCACCTGTCGCCAGCCTGCTCAATTACAATGTAGGCAGCCTCTCTGTAAGCCAGCGGCTCCAATTTTTGGTAGGCTTGTTTTTATACTTTTCTGTGTCATTTGCTTCTGATTTATGACATAGAGAAAAATTCCCTGTACCTTCGATAGATGACACATTTAACACTAGTTCATTATAGATTTTATTTTCTGGCTTGCTGGCTTCTTAATTCACAGCACCAAGGAGCAGAGGGAAGATAGGTTTATGGAGGATGAGAATGACACTTGGCCACTTTTCCCTTGCAGATAGCAGTATTAAACATTTTAAATGAGTAACTGAGAGTTATTTTCTCCCTTCATTTGACATGCCAAAATGTCTCCACGGTGATCCTCTGGTCTCCAGAACATTCTGCATCCAGCCAGTTTCTAGGCTCAGCATCTGCTCTCCTGTGAATACGGCTTCGGTTGGTAGCAGGTGAGCGAAGAGCAGTGTGCAGTTGTGGACACGGCACATACTGCGAAGCTTCAAACCCCCAAGGCAAGCTCATCATCCCAACTCAACTCAAGCTGCACGGTTCTCTACTTCGGAGCTTCAGCTTCCTTGCCGATTCGGCCAGATGGCTCCGTCCGTGCGCTGGGAGAGAGACCACAACACCCAGCTCGCCCCACGCACAGCTGACAGCAAAGAAGTTCTCTTCCGACAGCCCAGAGCCGGGGGCTAGTCTGTCACCCTCTCCACACGTCCTGACTGTGGATTTAAATTCTACTCTAAGCCCATATCCTTGACAGACAATTTTAATCATTAGCAATGAATCCCTTATATTGAGCCAGAATTAGCCATCTGGTAATCTGCACATGTTTATCCTAGGTCCGTCCACAGGAGCTGGAGAGATTGAATTTAGACATTTTCTACACAAAAACAACATAACACCCTGCCTTTTACTCTAATCAGCCCCTCCTGCCAGACCCCATCCAGCTAAACCCTGCTTGTAGAGCGTGTGGGCAGGAGATTTCCTAGTGTTGGGCTTATGGGCAATATGACCTTGAAAAGGCTCGGTCTCCATTTTTACCTCAGTCTAGAGGAGGTAGATCTTGCTACAGTGGCTTGGAAACAGGTTTTCTCAAAAAAAGAAGATAGTACGGAAAATCAACCAATCAATCAATAATTATACATAGGAAAGACTACTATCAAACATGGGAATTTTGCAGATGATTAAAGTAGACAAACTTTTGATGCCCCTGAATCAACAGATAAAATCAAACAAAACCAGATCTCAGAGAAAAGTAACCGTAGACAAAGCAGAGGCTTAATGTAACAACTATTGTTTACTGGGTCTGAAATCCTTGACAGCATGGATTAAAAATTTGAAGAAACATAAAATGCCAAAATTGGTGCAAGGAAAAATACATACATTGAATAAAATGTTTAGGTATTAAATAAAAATAAGTGGTTTAAATAAACAGACTCAGAAGATTTTATACCTGACCTCTTTCAAACTCGTAAGAAATATTTAAATTCATTTATATCTTTCAAAAAAATAGAAAAAGGAAGCTGCCCAGGTCATTTTATTAATTTCAAAATAAAACAGGAATAAAAAATTAAAATTTTAATTCTATTTCACCTATGAACATGTATGTGAACATCCTTATTCAGAATGATGTATTATCATCAAGTGGTCTTTATGTCAAGGATGTAAGTTCGGTTGATTACCTGAAAAGCCTCCATCAATGTAATACAGCACACGAACAACTAAAAGAGCTAATCACTCAGTATCTCCTTCAATCTATAAATAAAATAATTTAGTAAGATTCAACATCTTTTTTATTAAAAGAAAAAACAACAGAGCAAACCAGGAATAGAAATTCTTATCTTGACAAGGCTGGTAAATAAAAAATAACAAAAAAAAAAGTTTAATTTATCGAGAAGTCCCAGAGAGCTGCACTTCCATGCTTGAAGGGGACACCGTCATGTTGACAAATGCTCCAGGGTTCAGGGGAGATCACAAACAGAAAAAGCACTTCGGATGGGGGCAGAGGCAGCGGTGGGTGTCTCCGGAATCCCCATGGCTGTGGGTCACCTTGAGCTGACCCTGGCTGCAGCAGGGAGCCCGGCAGCACTCAGCCCTGGCCATCAGAAAACTAAGGAAACAGCGGGGCTCCTGTTTTCTCTCACACCGATGGAGCTGCTCAAACCTTAATAATCATTCTCAAAAGGAGCAGAAGATGTTCTAGCCGGCCCTGTGGGACCAAAGCAGGTCAGGAGGGAGAGAAGAGCCTTCAGCGATTACACACCTGCAGCTCGGACCAGATGGGTGGCCTGCAGGACTGTGGCCTGGGGGCTGGGCCACCTGGGGCTGAATCTCAGCTCTTCCACTGTGAGCTTTCTGCCCTGCGGCCCAGGTCCCTACCCCAGCAGAGGGCCAGTCATCACACCGACTTCACAGGGTCACTGGAAGGCACACTGGTTAATAGAGACACAGCATTAGCTCTTCGTTCTTCCGCAGGGAAGCCTGCCCAGTGCCTGCACCTGCTAACGCCTCCCAGAGGCCCATTTAGGGCACACAAGATTTGGTGTGCTCATGCCTACAAAACGCAACAGAGAACCCACGTTGTCTCCCAAGGATACTGAATACATCATTTAGTTGTAAATTGGCATAAGCAAGGATCAGCATTTTTGCAGACCTCTGACTTTCCCCTGGGGATTGAGACAGGGGCATTTCAGGTGTAGGTCTTGAGTGGATAATGATTCCTTGCTTAAAAATAAAATGTTGTACCACATGGTGGTTCTTTTATAAATCAAATAACTACTCTTTTAAAGGAGGAAATACAGAGCAGCTTATCATCTTGGGGAGTAGAGTGCAGCTGAGTCATCAGCTTTATAATGCCGACCAGGGGAAGGGCATGCCTCCGTAAATGGCCACTGTTGTCATATTTTTAAGGTGTCTTCAATCCACTACTTTATTCTCTTTACTCCTATTGCTGGGAGCGGGCTTTGGGCAGAGTTGCATGTGAAGTTATTGGCAAAACCAAGCCGCAAAGGTGCGGGTGTGTGCTAAGAACAGGCTGACCGCTGGTCCTAAGGGTCCTCTCCAGCTGTTCCGCAGATAAGACTCCCAGCCTTTGTTCCCAGTGTTCTCAGAGAAGACTATGGCCTGTAACCTTCATTCTAAACAAAACCCCACAGCCCAAAACACTAATTCAAAAGAACATAAGCACCCCCATGCTCACTGCAGTGTTATTTTCAATCTCCAAGATATGGAAGCAGCCCGCGTGTCCATCAGTAGATGAGTGGATACGACTATGGGACATTCACACAATGGAGTTCTACTCAGCCACAAAAAAAAGGACGTTTTACCCTTTGGGACAGCATGGATGGACCTGAAGAACATTATGCTAAGTGAAATAAGCCAGTCAGAGAAAGACAGATACCATATGTTTTCACTCATATGTGGAATGTAATGAACAAACAGAACTAACAAGTTAAATGGGGACAGACTCAGAGATGGAGAGAGAGCAGGATGACAGCTAGTAGGGGGTGGGGATTGGGGATAGAGGAACTGAGCACAAAGGAAAAAGGGCTCACGGACACAGGCAACAGTGTGGGGATTGCTGGGGGGAGGGGTATAAGGGAGATGAATGGTAATGGAAAATAATCAAATTTAAAAAAAGCCAACAGCATTTAAGTTACAAGCTCAAGGCTCATTTTTCAATCTTTTCCTTACAAAAAGACCCATTTCCTGTCTTGTCAGTGTCCCTACCAACCACAGTAACAATAGCAGCACAAACCAGAATGTAGCAGGAACTCAAATCGGAGTATTAAAGCATGTCATTATAACGGAGTCTAAAGATTACCATGCATGCACTATTAAAAAGGCATCTGAATTGTAGGTGGAAAGGGGCTGCAGCCCCAAGTAAACAAAGCAGCCAGGCAGGATACTCAATGCCGTGACAAAGGAAGGGACAAGGGGCAGATTTCTGAACCCCAGGGACTTAGAGAAACTCAGGTGCAATGGAGAAGGAAGTCTCCACCTTATGAACCAGGAGAAGGCTAGCTACATCCCACCACCGGGGCAGAAACTGAACTCAGGACCCACAGAACCAGAGAAAGCTGCGGAGCTCTGCAAACACACAGGAGTGGGAACTGCCATCGGCAGGAAAGCCGTGGGCAGCTGATGTTTCACAGAGTCTGCTGCAGAGCAGACTCGCCTCCGCCACAGTGGACGCGGAAACCTGCACTGGCAGAAATTCTGGACCTTCTCCAAGACAGGAGGAGTGAGGGCGCCAGGCGGCCCCGGGGAGAGGGACAGTGGGGGCAGGAAGGGCACAGGGGGCCAGCTGCGGGTCCTTGGACCCTGACGACCACAGGCTGTCATTCACCAATTCTTAGCGAGGAGTCGGAAGTCGGAGTTAGAACTCCTTGTTTGTTATTTATGGTCTGACATGTCATTAGCACAGGGGGCTGTCATGGGGCGAGCTTATTCCTCTCTACAGATGCCATCCATTCAACGCTTTCCAATATCCAAAAAGCACTCATATCAAGATTGCTTTTCCATTTATTTATGGCCTTCTCAGCTGTTCATGAGTCAAACTGTGCTCCTTTGTGCTGCTGTAATTTTAGATTGGGCATCACTCAAGATCTGAAGCTTATACAATATCCCTACACCCAAATAAAGCATTTCCCTGCTCAAATTCGGTTAACAGCAGATGCCAGGGATGTGCTATGAATCACCGGCCAAACACCGTCAAGAAACCTTAACATAAATCCCTGTGTCTTATTTAACAATACGTTGAAATCTGTTCGTAAGTTTGTGGTTGTTGGTGGTTTGGGTTTAGTAATTTTAAAGCACTTTCATGAGCACTGTGGTGTAAAAGGAACGAGCTGATATATATTGGTGTCTCCGGTAATGTGGAAGGCAGTTATCGGTCCTGGGTGAGGCGAGGTGACGGAGAGGTCTGTGGGGCCAGATTTGACTGGAGTTGCCAGGAGGAACTCACGAGTACACGTGCACGCACACACAAACATGCACGCGTGTGCTCTGCACGGAAGTAGTCCGGAAACAAAGACATCACAGCAGTGTGCACATCTAACAGCCAGGTTCAGGGCCCAAGGAAGAGGAGCCTGTAAGATCATGTGGCCCTCTTGCCAAAAAAAAAAGGCGTCCTCAAAGACTGACAGGGACACAGCAAAAGCCAGTAGAGGCTGACTTAGAGGAACGCCCGCTGGCCACAGGTTCAGTACAGAAGATTGTTCAATAGAGGACAGAAAAAAGAATGATAGGCTCACAAGTCTTTCCCTATCTATTTACAACCACAAATGCAACCATTGATTTGGGCAGGGATATAAATGGACTCCTAAAAAGACTGTTGGGGAAGGGATTCTCACAGCAGCACCCCACACTTTACATACCAGTTACACAGGGAAAGGCTGACCCCAATGAGGAGGCTAGGCACCCAGGAAGGAGGGGAGGCCCTGCCACGCTGTGCCCGTGGATATGATGTAGTGTGATATGCACGCCAACTAGGAAATATCCTTGCCACACATGTTTGTCTGTTTGTTTATTTTTTCCTCGCTTGGGGGCATGCTTATTGATTTTAGAGAGAGAAGGGAGAGAAACACTGATGTGGCAGACATCAGTCAGTCGCCTCCTACACACACCCAGCCGGGGACTGAACCCACAACCTAGGCATGTGCCCTAACCGGGAATCGAACCCACGACCTTTCAGTTTATGGGATGATGTTACAACCAATTGAGTCACACTGGTCAGGGCTTTGCCACATACTCTCAACCTGGATACAGTCAGAAGGAAAAGCTTCAGGAGAAACCCAGACGGTGGGACATTTCAACAGAAAATTGACCCGATGTCATCAGACACGTCAGGGGTCGTGAAAGACAGAAAAGGCAGGAAGCTGTCTCCGATCAGAGACCCAGGAAACACGCCGCGCCCCAACAGGGCGGGATAACCACATGGGACCCTGGCCTCACCCTGAAACAGGAGAACCAAACAGCCGTGACGAACATCTCAGCGGCAACATGGGGTATGCTCGTGGGCAGCATGTTAAGGGGCTCCCTGAACCACGTGATGTCAGGTCCCGTGGGCAGCACAGCCACGGCGTGATGTGCGAGGGTGACTTTGCCCTGAAGACACACGTGCTGAATGTTAGATATTCCCGGAACGTTAGCCGCCAAGATACATCGGAGACCCATGAGGCTGGGGCGGTTTTCTGGTTTTAAGGCCAAATTGCTTATGGCAGTTCGACCCCCGCAGCACTTCATCTCCAAGCACACTGCGATGACTCAGCATGTTTTCACGTCGGAAAGCTTGAACAGGTGACGTGGAGACTTGAATAATATTTGCATCTACTGAATAGCACTTCACATTCAAAATCCATTTATAAATCCAACTTTATGCTAGACATTGTGGCGACATTCTTCTAGACCAAAGAGCTTCATGTGGAAAATTATACCCAGGGCTGTTTTTTGATGGGATTAGCTATGAATGAGAAACTTTGGAGAATACTCACATGTATATACTTACTAGGACTTTTAAAAAATAGAATAGCTAACTTTTTATGCTCCCTGAGGACATTTTTTCATTGCATTTAGAGACAGAGAAAGCGGGGGAGGGAGAAGGAGAGAGAGGGAGAGAGAGGAGAGAGAGAGAAACACTGATTGGTTGTGTCTCATAGGCTCCCCGACCCTGGAGGACCGAACCCACACCCTATGTATGTGCCCTGACCTCGAGTGGAACCCACAATCTTTCAATGCATAGGACCACACTCCAACCAACAGAACCACACCAGCCAGGGCAGCATGTCGCGGTCCCATCCAGCAGGACTGCATGTTGTTGTGGAATGCTTGTTCGTCCAGACAAGTGACGAACAAATTCACATGCACTAAAGGAATCCAAGTGGAGAAAAAGGGATTCGTGGCCAATCTCTCAATGATCAAGAGAGAGGGGCCTGGACCCTTTGCCTGGACAGGCTTTTATTCTAGGTAGATGTTCTAGGTAGATTACATCAAGGAGGGTCCTCCTTCACTGTGCACAGGTTAGCTTTAGGTGGTTATCATAACAAAAGAAAGAATGTGGCTAATCCCTTCAAGATGAAGGTCATTTGCAAATGTAAAGGGAAAAGGTTGAACTGGTTACACCCAAACTTGAGAGGTTTAGCATAGATTTTAGGAAGTTCCTTTAAAGATATGCAGTAAACACATGTTTCCTCAGTTCAAGGTAAGGGAGTTTTTAGCAAAAGCAAGTCTCAAAGCAGCCTAGGTACAATGCATACCTGATTCCCCACGGGAGACCTATTCACAGATGTTCTCTGCACGCCACGTGCGTCTGTCTGTGTTCAGAACCAGAGCTGAGCCACAAGATCACATCACGCATGGATAGGTTCCCTATAGCAGCATATTCATTTTCCATACCATTTTTGAAGATTCTCATTCACACATGACATACAAAAAATTTTAAACAATTTTCAGTCACAAAAGAATTTACTTTGCCTTATTTGGCCCAACACAGTGCCCCCCAGAAAGTGCTGGCCATCAATGAAATAGAAAGCCTGCTTTGGCTCTGGGTCCCTCCCATCTGAATGGAAGCACCTTGAGGACAGGAATTACGTCATTTGTCATAGCTGAGGTGATATCCTCTATCTGCCTCTCGGGCCCTGAGTGACTTCATGACTTAAAATAAATGAGACATGTGCCAGCAGGCTAAGAGTTAATGTCACATAAATCCCACAGAATGTGTGGGTGGTAACCCGAGGGTGGGGTAAGACCACACCTTACTGGCCTGGCTGTGTCCCTGAATGAAGCCTACGAAAGACTTTGCTGAGCAGAGACTACATTTAGAGACAGTCGATTTAAAATAATGCTTAAAGGTCATCAAGCATGATGGCATTCTGTTCGACACTATAAGAGATGGTCAAGTATAAATGATTATTGAGAAAATTATGAACGATTCATTCATGGCAGACTTTTCATTAGAAGGTAATGTCTCCTTTCCCGGAAAGTCAACATTATGGTCAAGGGTGCCATTTATCAGAATTTATGCTATTAAACAAGACAGAGAAAGAGAACCTTTTTAAGCAGCTCATGGGAGTTGCATGGCCCTCCACCTAAAGTGAACACACACACACAGCGTGGTCCGTGGAGGGACTGGGCGTGCAGCACGCGTGTGATCTGACAGAGCAGGTGCACATGCATGCGTGAGGTTGTGGGCAGTTTTCCCAATCCATCTCTGAGTTATAACTGAAAGCCAATTATAAATATTCATGTCTTTTGTTTAAAGTATTGGACTCTTTAAAATACCCCAGAATTGATAAACAACATGTTAGTCTTCATACGAAAATTCAAATGAGGTGTTTGGCTGTTGTCCAAGTGTTAGCTAAGAGAGGCTTTGAGAGAAGGAAATCCAGTGGCATTTGTAATGAGATTTGTCCAAAGCAAGGGTCTGGAGTGGTCCGAGGATGATGCAACCCCATGGGCACGTCAGGTGACAGAGCCCCAGGGCATCCAGACATCTTCTAGAATTCAGTACAGTGGACACCGGAAGCCCACCCGGCTTCTCAGCATCCACTGCGGACAAGACTGCGCTGGCCATCCTAACAGGTCACAGCAGCTCTGACTACAGAGATTTATCGGAGGGATGACCACTTTGTTTTGGAGGCTGAAATACACGCCTTCCTCCACTGCATTCTCTTGCCACAGGCGATGAAGAGACTCTTGCTCTTTCCATCTCTGCAGCAAGCTGCTTCACAACTGAGGGGCCGTGGCCCTTTCTTTATATTTTGAAAGACATAAACAGGAATTTAGGGGGAAAAAAAAAAACATGTCCTTATTTCTGGATGAAACTTGCCCTGCAGCAAGTTTCCTGACTGACACACCTGAGCGGGGATTACAGACACATAATATTGAGAAAAGAATCACCGAGCATTTCAACATGCGCCATGTATCAGGCTTTTAATCCACTCCAAGGAGCATAGCAGATTAATGAAGTGCAGGCCAAATAAGGATTTGGTAGTATGGAACTTGTCCTAATTTAGCAGAAGGCACTGGACATGTTATGAGTGATCCGCTGACCCACAGGCGTGCACACTGCCTGCCTGGGTGTGCCAAGCCTCACTTCCATGGGGCCAGGCGTGCCTTTCAGTGGTTGACATTCTGATTCGGGCATGACGCAGTTCTCTGGGGTAGGGAAGAGATCCGGGGGGTGTAGGTAAGGAACAGAGAAATATGGCTCGAGCCCATGCCCTGCCGTCCCGCTTCCATCTGGTACAGTCCAATCTGGAGCCAGGGACTTCACAGGTTTGCGTACATATTCACTCTGCACATTGAGACGGAGCCTGTGCTGTGCCCTCGGCAGGGCCATCGGCCGCTCCGGATCCAGGGATAAAACCAACAGCCCCACACGAGGCACGCACAGCCCGGCCAGGCAGAAAGTAGGAATTACAGCTTAGCAGTCGACAACCATGCGTGAAACGCAGACAGGGGCTGGGCAGGAGAGGAGCTCAGAGAGGGAGAGAGAGGAGGGGAGTTTTGAGAAGTCTGATATCGCTGAAAAGTGGACAAGTGTTGGAAAAGAAAACTGTATCAAGCCACAGAGATGAAAGAGTAACAGGTCGCGGGACGGCATTTTAGGCTGCATGTGATAAGGGGGCGTTGGTGGATTCTAAGGAACTGGGTGGCAGTGTCCCTTGTGAAGTGCACAAGAGAACAGGCCAGAGGGCAGAATTTCACCTGGATGAGCACACTGGGCAATGGCCGAGTAACACGTGAAAATGTCGTATCATTGCGGGGCAGCCGCTTTAATTCATGTGACATAAAAACCACTTTAAACCAAAGCAGACAAAGGAAAGGATTTTAATGTGGAAAGAGGGAGGGGCTTAAAACACATAATGAAGCATAGCTTTAAATCTCTCCATGCTGGCATGAAGATGGTTTTGAGTTCGGCGATTCTGGAGGGAGTCAGGTGCCTTCGGGAAGGGGCAGGGCCAGCCACCCTCGACATCCTCCCCCAACCCTGACAGCTGCCCCCTCACCAAGAGTGTGTGAATTATATGAAAAGTGAAAAATGAGGCTATATGAAAGGCCCCTGCATTTCTTCGCCAAGTGTCCCTCAACGGCCGGGTCAGGCTGGGACTAAGGCGTGAGCCACGTCCCTACACAGATCACCCAGTGGTGGCCCTGACCTCCTCACCCCTGGAGCAGCTTTTGAGCTTGCGAGACCTTGCTGGCTGCCCCTCCACTACACTGTGGTCAGCCACATGGCCCTGCCTGAGCAAGGGCCTCAGGGAGCAGAGCCAAGCAGGCCCCCTGCCCTTGGCTCCAGGCTGACAGACACACAGACACCAGGCCACGGGCCGGCCTAGGAGCCATCAGCCTCTATCCACGAAGCAGACACGTAGCTTGGAGTGGACACAGCAGCGCCATTTCTGGGCAAACACAGTGAAAACTTACTTCACTGTGATGAATTGTACTATATTTAACTTGGTTAGAGAAAATGTCTTAAATTTTGGTATCAAATGATGGAAATCAAATGTTACTTAAAAGTAACGATTTTTGCCCTAACCATTGTAGCTCAGTTGGTTGGAGCGTCATCTGGCAACCAAAAGGTTGCGGGTTCAATTCCCAGTTAGGGCATGTGCCTGGGTTGGGAGTTTGATTCCCGGTCTGGGCATGTACAGAAAGCAACCAGTTGATGCTTCTCTCTCTCTAAAAGCACTGAAAATAAAACCCTTGGGTGAGGATAAAAAAGATAAAATAAAATAAAAAAACTTAAAAACTTTTTCACTTAAACTGTAAATGATAAAAATCTGCATGGTCACATTTAAACATTTCAGATTGGAGCATACTGCAACTTTTCTATTACATGCCTCCCTCATTTTTACATTAATTACCTGTAAATGCTGTTATCTCATTTCTGTAAGTAGATGGCAGCTGTAAACGGCACTGCAAGTCCCACATAAATGCCAAGTGCAGGGAGAACACACTGTGGGCCGGGCCTTGAAATGGCCAATGATGAGTGACGGAGAACAAGCGTGTTCCCCTGTGCCCTTTCAAAGCAGTGAAACCAACCTCTGCCGAGGGCCGGTCAATGCGCGTCTTCCCTGCCGCGGCAGTCGGTGCATCGCAGACAAAAGGAAAGCCCTGGTCCTCTCAGCACCTCGCATTGCATGTGCCACGGGGACACCGTCCTTCGAACATGATGACAACTCCCCCAATCACGCTGCTGGTCTAGGGCCCAGCAGGGCAGTCTTTAGGGTGGAAAACATTCCTCTGGAATCAAGAATAAGCTACAAAGAAAATGAGCATCTCCCAGGGATGGACAGTGTGATTGCTGGCGCTTTGTCTTCCGTTTTTCAGGGGTCCCTTGGAGAGTCCTGGCATGAAGGGCTGTCTCTGGCTGGGTTTGCCCACAACAGCATCACTGTGGTGGACAGGAATCCAGCTACGTGACAGGTGCCCGGGTGTCTGAGTGGCGGACGGGGCTCCCTGTGGATCGCTCCACTACTGTCTCTCAACTGAACCCACTCTCTGTGCTCCATTCCCCAGTGCTCTGGGTTTCACCAGCTGGTTGCTGGTTACATTCTGCCAAAAGGGGGCCCTAAAAGGGTCCTGGAAAACCAGAAGAGGGGGCGGGGCATCCTTCTTCCTGTCTGGTGATGTCCCGCAGCCCCTACCAGCAGCAGCGCTGGGTCCCGCCTCCAGCGTTGTCTACACTGTGACAGTTGGTCTCCTCAGGCCCTTTCAGGGATCCGACCCCCACTCAGAGGTCCGGCCCCAAGCTTCGAGGTTCTGATCAAGCTAATCTCTGCCCCTTGATCCTCCCACACCAGCAGAGGTAGCACTGTGTTGCCTTATCATCTCTCGGAGTAACGAATTCCCCGTGTTACAGTCGCTCTGAGAAAGCCCTGTGGGATTCCTCATGCCTCACCTGGGACCAGGCAGGGCACGGTCTAAACCGGACAGGCTAGGGGTCCACAGTGACGCCATAGGTACAATGACAGAGTCTAAACTACGGATGAGTGTGATGGATCTCGTGTGCGAAAAGGCAATGAAGCTGTCAACCTGGACTTGAAGGGCAATTGCAAAGATGAGGACCTCAAAGACGATGCTAGGCTTTGAGGCTGCGTGAATGGAGTCTGAGGGCAGAGATCATGGGCATGCTTGTGACACCTTGACCCTGAGGTGTTTTACAGACATTTAGTGAAAATGTGTCACAGGAAAGTACAAATTTTCTCAAGTTCAAGCAAGTTCCATAGCACTACATATAACAATTTGAGACTAACCTGCAGCTCGGTCTACGTAACTCCAAGAGCGTGGACTCGACCACAGGACGGGAGCACGTGGAGAGGAGAGAAAGGAGAAAGCAGCCTTGAGGACCACCCACACCCAAGGAGCAGGGGCAAGTGGCCGGTCGGTGAGAGCAACGCAGGAGGGTTCGGAAGGCAGCCCTTGCCAGAGTCTGGTGGAAGCTGGGGAAGCCTTGGAAAGAGGAGCCTGAAGAGGAAGGGGCAGTCAGTTGTGCCCAGCGCCTGCCGAGGAGAGTTCGGTGGTCTCAAGTGTGTTTATTATAGAAACTGAGTGATTCTCCGAAGTGCCACCTTGCAGCCTGCCAGCTGTCCTGTGGGAATACATCATCTCAGTTCTGATGGAGGAAGAAGGACACCAGCAGCTTGCAGACACAGAAACAGGGGACCGCTGCCAACATCGTGTAGCACCTCCCTAAATACACCCCACGAAACCTGTCTCCACAAGCTCCAGGCTCGCAGATGCTCTGCTGCACCGCACACGGGCGTGCAGGCGCGCCTCCGCGCTGGGGGAGAGTCACAGCTCCGCTGCGGACTCCGAGGAGTCGGTTAGAGCTTGTCAGTTCTCCATCAGTGTCATGTTTTGTTTTACTTCATTGGCAACATGTAAATATTATCATCAAGTCTACATTCGTGACAATTTCTCCCCTGTAAAAGAACTCAGCTGCAGGAAATGAAACACGGTCTGTTTCGGGAATCTCCTCCTGGGGACTGGGAGACAGGGTTAGGAAACGTCATCTCCAGGGAAAATTGGGGGAAACATCCAATACCTGCTTCCCTTGTCTCTCTCTGTTCAGCCACGCACAGCGTGTCCTTTACACACGTGGAAGCGGCAGTCACTGGAGACCACCTCTTCCAAGTCTGGCACTGCACCAGGGTGGAAGCCAGGGGAAATCAAATGGCTGCACCTGGTGTACTGGGGACAGTTTTCGAGCAGGGCTACCCTCATGTTCAGAGGTGACAAACTGCAGGCCCTCCAGGAGCACGCGTGTGAATGGCTGTGTGAGGGCTGTGAGACACTTCTTGTCCAGGCATGTGCTTCATTCTGATCAGAGGATGAACTGCCACATGTCTTAAAGTGGAGGTTGAGCACTGTCCGAGGTAGCACCTGCTGGGAACAGTCGCAGCCTGTTCCATACAGATGGCCTGTCGGTGCTAGAAATAGCTTCCCCTACTGCAGCGACAGAAACACGGGGCTGTGGGCCACCGTGCCTGACAGGGCACCCCCTCTGTGGAGTGCAGACACAAAGGGGATGGATGTGAGAACATTCTGAGCACTTCTACTGCTTTAACGTGGTGGCAAGCACCATGGGCGAAAGTTCACAGCTGTGGCTTCTGCTGGGGGTGGCTTATTGTGTAGGCAGTCACTGGGTTTTCTCAGAGACACACGTCATTCTGTTTCTCCAGGGCCAGTGCAAGTGACATGGTTTCTATGAATTTTGTTCATAAGAAAAGCCTTGCCTGTCACTTGTTTGGGCTGTGATGTGGAAGCTCTGCACTCTGGGGTGTTAGGAGTACCCATCTGGTGTCCATACTAGCACAAGCTCCCACAGGCACACACAGACAGTCCCCCTGGCTGTCACTGTCCTCAAGTCGGCCTCTCTGAGGGCCTGGTGTAAAGGATGCTGGGAGATGCAGCAGAGCATGTCCCCGAAGGACTCTGAGATTGTCCCCGGGTGTGGTCCCCGATGCTTGGAGTGTTCCTTTCCCTGGCTGCTGAGCAGCGATGCACCCGGATGAATGAGGAATCTGTGTCTCCAAGACAACAGGTGCCCGCTTACTACGAAAGTGGCCGTTTGTCCACGCTCAGGGCT
Organism: Macrotus californicus; assembly: GCA_007922815.1. Lineage (NCBI taxonomy): Eukaryota > Metazoa > Chordata > Mammalia > Chiroptera > Phyllostomidae > Macrotus > Macrotus californicus. Next base: position 23,127 of record VMDR010002003.1, read on the forward strand.
TCCATTCAGTAAGAGACCTCCTGATTGCCCAGCAGGAGCCCCCTGGGTTGCTGCCACAGGATGCGGGGGCCCAGGGAACCTCCACGAGGACATGCTGCTGATCCCACAACGCTCTGTGACACGAGTCATTGGGAGCTGTGTCTTCTGCCAGCATTTGTGAGACGGCAACAAGCTAAGTTATTGACTGGTGTGTTGAGCAGCATCCTGGAGGTGACAAGGATTTCCTGAGGGGAGATGAAATGGTGCGGAGATCACAACGCCGTCTGCTAAACATGTAGGTCCCGGTGTCTCGGTCTCCTTGTTGCGCTGACACAGGAAGCCGGGAGCCTCACCAAACACGTGTCCTTGTGGGTGTCAGGGCTGTCTGCCTTCAAAGATACCCTCTTCACATGGCTGCTGCAGTAGATTTGATTGGTTTCCATGGATTTCAGAGCCCTACTCACTTGATTCATCATTCTTTAGTAAGGGATCAGACTACATGATGAACGGCACCACGGTGCATTCTGAAATAGTGAAATTACACATCAGCTGACATCAGCAGAGTGTGAAGTGGTAATTCACTTATTTACCAACATAACGCCTGATAATTCCATTAAGACTCATCAATGATATGAAGGGTTTGGGCCCCTGAGTAAAAAGTAAACAGTTTTGATTCTTAAGTTTCTTCCTGCCTGCATCTGTCGTGGATGGCACCATCCCTGACCTTCCATCCCTGACTGTTCCTTTGTGCCTCTGACTTCAGCCTTCAGCACATAAAGTCCACGGGCCCTAAAGAGGGTGCCTGTCATCAGAAGAGAGAAGGTGAGCCTCCCTGAGGAGGGTGATCTATGGTGGCGTTATGTTACTCGATGTTTTTCTCAAATGTTTTAGAGGATGGAGTTCATCTGTCTGTCTTAGAAACACTCTCCCAAGTCATCTCCGTGGAGAATTAACCCTTTCGGTATGAGCGCTCTTTCCGCTGCGACACTCCCGCATTACGAAGTGAGCCATTGTGAGCCATTGTATGGGCGCCGGATATATCCGGTGCTCGTCCACACAGGTCATCAGATGGGCGCCAGATATATCCGGTGCTCGTCCACACAGGTCATCAGATGGGCGCCGGATATATCCGGCACCCATACCAAAAGGGTTAAATAAACACACGTTTTAGCAAAAAAAAAATATGTACTTTCCATTTTAAAGGCACACTGGTTTTCAGCAAGCTAAAGGTTCTGTGTCACAGCTGCAGACGCCACTTGGAGTAAACTGTTGTGCAGCGACATGAAGGCAGCGGTGTTCTCGCGGTTCCGTCCCTGGTAGGTCTGGTTCCACACGGTCCACGAGCTGCCATCTGACGCTTAGAGAAGATGTGCTTCATGTACCCTTGCCAAACCAGGTGCAATGACCAAACCGGACCAAGGTTACACTGTGCCAATTTACTGCTCTAAAGCGTAATCTATATCCAGTAACACCAGAGCGCCTCATCACCACGGCCCTGGGCACATCCTAGCTTTTTGTCTCCTCTGTTCTGAGTCCTGAAATATTAAAAAGCCAACAAAAGAAAAATCCTCGCAGGTGACCGCAACAGTAACGTTTATTTTCGACGCTAACCTGTGTCAGCTGAGTGCTTCCTACCCACCAGGCACTGTGCCAGGCGCTGCCCGGCAGGTCCGTGCACGGACAGACCCAGGGCCTGTCCAGCGGTGACTGTCGTCGACCAGAATGAAGACCACAGAGATGTGGACGTGGTCACTGCGGTCACTTTGATGTAGCTCTCGGGGCTGCAGGGACTCTTTTCCCCAGGGAGCCCCGTGACTATGGAGAGCCGAGACTGTTCTTCTTCCCAGGCTTCGGTGGCCTTTGGAGCAGCGCGCAGTCACCCACAAGTTTCCATCCACTTTTGATCCTGGTCAGTCTAGCTACCAAACGTCTTTCTCTGTAGATTTTAGCACCTATTCTTGCTCCACCTTGAATAAAAAATTGAGTTTCTCTGGACCAGTCAAGAAATAGCTCTTCTGTGTCCCAAAGTCTGTGGAGCGGTTTTCTCTTCCATCTACTGCACCTCCCCAGCGTCTTCTAGGAAGGGTGGGTGCTCTCTGATCTCACACTTTCTCCACATTTCATATCAAACATGCCTGTTTCCTCAGGGCTGCACTTCACATGAATTCAGTTACAGGCAGGGTTTTCGTAGACACGCTCTGATGTGACTTGTTGGGTAAATGAAATCACAACCAGAGGTCACGTGCATCGATGGTGGTGGTGTGTGTGCTCAGTTACAGGCTCCTGGTGCTGCTTCTGTGTTTTTCATTATCTATTTCTGAAACTGCTAAAATAGATACTTGTTCGAAACTGGAAAGACTTCACGACAAACGTTGAAATAACTGTCAGATAACACCAGTGCACTTTGCAAAAAAGTCCATTTTACAAGGTTCGTACTCAGTTGCAGAGACGGGACAGACTGCCAACCCGCCGGCCTGCACAGTGTCGTCAGCACCACACGCCTTCGCTCACAGGTGAGAAAAATGAGGTAAAAATGCAAAACAGGGTAAACTTGGAGACATAAAGCTCCCGCCATCTCTAGACATGCCAAAATCACACCCCTTCTCTTCTCCACCAGTCTCCCTGGGCGTTGTGAACGGAGTGAGCACATGCAGGACGGTTCCCCATCCCCGGGTGGCCACCGCGAGAGCAGAGGTAGAAGAACAGAGGGCGGTAAGTGGAGAAAGAGACGTTAAAATAAAATATACAATATGTACTGAGAGTCATAAAGAAAATAATTGCATGCAAAACTTTACATAAACACCATAGCAACCTTTATGGCTGTCCAGGACTTTGAATAAATCATTATATTTTTAAAATATTTTACTAACTAATAACATTCACATCAAGAGAGTAGACTGTGTCAGTCCCTGAGAGCCCTGGGAACCCCACAGTCCTTGCTAGGACCATTTGTCGAGTCCTTGCCAACAAGTGTAATGTGGTTGGGGACCCTGAACATGCCGAGCAGGGCCCTCCCTCCTTGGCTCTGCCTGTCACTTCTCTCTCCCTGATGGTGTCACGGCAATGGCCCAAGTCCTTCGGGTCCTCGAAAGCTCTGTAGTATCTCTCACCCCCTCACCCTTCCTGCCGCAGGTGCTGCCGTTTCTCTGCACCCAGCCTCACTTCTCCTCAGGAAATGTCGCATCCACAGTAAGACTTCTACCTGCCCAGATACCTCCGCACTCCGCTCTCTGACCACCTCCAGTACCCTCTGTGTCCCCACTCAGGTTCCCTGTGGCCCTTACTAAGCATCTTGGGTGCCAGAGTGTGAGTTTCACGAGGGCAAGAGCGCCATCTCGTTCACACCAAGAGCGCTGCCGGCATGTTCCCCGGTGGCTGGCACATTCCCCAATGATCGGCATATTCCCTGGTGGCCAGCACATTCCCTGGTGGCCGGCACACTCCCCAGTGGCCAGCACGCAGCTGGGAATGGAGACACAATGAAGAGGTAGATGGAAACGTGAAGCGGACGGCCACAAGTCATCACAGTGTGTCGCTGCAATGGTTCTCTCACCTGTTTTGCCGGTTTGTGTTTTCAGGGGACCGTGCAGCTTGGAGACACATGGTGTCCAACCACAGCCTTGCCTCAGGGCTGCGTCACCGGGTGGCAGAAGGACGGCCCCAGACCATGGTACCTGCAGGAGGTGAGCAGGCTGGGGGCAGAAGGCAAATGCAGACAGCACGTGTAAGCCCCGGCAGCCCACTGCACCAGCTCACGCCCAGCCCAGGCGAGACGGCAGCTCACACCCCGCGTTTTCTGTTGTTGTGCCGGGAGCACCCTTATGAGAAAAGTTGTCTCTCAGGGACACAGCCAAAGAGCCTTTCAACAGGCCCCAGTGAACTAAAAGGCACATGGATACTTTAAAATGGCTGCTTGACCAGAGCTTAACGTTTCCAATCAGGGTAACATTATATAGTTACTGGCCCAAGGTTTTTGTGAAACTGATGAATGGAAAACTAGAGGCTATGCAAAGTTTCCAAAAGTAACAATGCTTGATCATATATTATTACCAGAATCTACACGGTGGCTTTATATGAATGTCCTCACCATCATTAATTCACCTGAGGCTTGTTAAATAAGCTTCTTTAAATAAAGATTTCATTTATTTATGTTTAGAGATGGAAAGGGAAGGAGAAAGAGCAACATTAATGTGTGGTTGCCTCTTGAGCGCCTCCTACTGGGAACCTGGCCCGCAACCCAGGCATGTGCCCTGGCTGGGAATCAAACTGGTGACCCTTTGGTTCGCAGGCTGGCACTCAATCCACTGAGCCACACCAGCCAGGGCTAAATAAGCTTTAATTTTATTTATAATTGATAATGTTTTGTTGGAATCTGTGATATTTGGGGAAGTATTAGAGAAAGTAATATGACTACAGTTTCTTAGCTCCAAATACAGATTCAAACCCAGGTGGATGCTTGCAACTGGAAATAAAATGTATTTGCTAAAGTATTACAAACTTTACTTTTTTATATTGCCACATATAAAATACAGAACTGAGGTAGCCAGAAGAATGGAAAAACAGGCCTTGAATAAGTGCTCAAATTTTTTCCTCTGGAATTATATCTTCCACAGTTATTGCCCAGGGAACACGGTAACCAGAACAAGGAGGCTGAGTAAGAACAAACTGGGAACGTTTTGTGATGTACGAAGCAGAATGTAAATATGCCATGTCATTAGAAGTCAGAGCGCTTCATAAAATTAAACATGCTAATTCTATTTTCAAAACTCTAATAGTTTAAAATTAAATGTTTTCTGGTGTGATGAATGATTCAGAGAACTTAATAAAACTAACTCTAATTTTGTTATAAATGCAACTTAAAATATTATAAAATGGACTCCCACTCACATTATAGAATAAATATATAGCATATATATATAAATATATATAAGGAAAGAAATGACTGAGTTTATCATACCTTTCTATTATGGTGGATAGAAATTCACCATAATTTCTATTTCAAAACCCACCTCTCCCCTAAAGTCCCAGGCTTATGGGACTCATGAGTTCTGAGGCTGCTGCCACAGATGTGACTCTGCCTTGAAACACATGAGGTCTTTAGATCGACTCCTACAGGGCTGGCTCGATAATCATTTGTTGAGAACGTGTGAGGAGCAGTAACTACAGACACAGGAACTGACGAGTGACACGGTGCTGTGCACGGTGCACCGGGATGGGAGGCCGCAGCCTCACCGGGGAAGAAGAACACGTTCACGGGGCAGCACCATCTCGAGTCCCAGCCGGGGCCCGCGGGGCTGCAGTCACGGCCAGACGCCTTCCAGTTGTGCAAGCATCCTTTCCCCCACACTGCTTCGTGGGCAACATTTCTCAGTTTCTGTGAGGATGTGGCAAATGATGAAAACCCACATTTATTCTCTTTGTTTATACTAGTAGCTCAATTTCCCCTAGGACTGCTGTAGATGGGGAAGGGGCTTGGGACTGAATGAACGGGGTGATTCCAGTGACAGCGGCAATGAGGTCCAAGACTGAAGCACCGTGTCTGCAAATCTTTCCCTGGATCTGTGAATGCCGCAATCCCTTGAGCTACTTTTTTAGTGCCAGAAGGAGCAAATGATTACATTGATTTAAAAAAGCCAGCCAGTGCTATGGAGAAGTCTCAGAAGACAGACCGTCGAGTGGTTGGACCCAGAGACCTCAAGGACATGGGATTAATTTAACTAGAACGTCTGAGTCGGACCACACAAAGGCCGAAGGATGTTAAAAATCTTGGTCTAGTTCAAGGCCTTGAAGCGAAGAGTGAGGATTTGGACCTGCCTCTCCTTAGAGCGAAAAGGAGCCTGAGATCAAAGCTACAGGAGAGAAGAAACGTCGTGGGCAGCGCTGAGGACTGACGGCGAAAGGTCTCTGAGGGGGCCCGGCGGTGCCCAGGGAGGGCACGTATCAGCGGATCCTCCTGGTAATGACAATGACGACCCTGCGCTTGTACAGCTAAAGCGAAAGAGCAGAGCCCTTTACTACAGCAGAGCTATTTCCACGTGAAGGGATTCTCAGGTTTGACAAAACGTCCATTGCTGCTCCTTACAATAAGACATCCACGCGTGTTTTCCCGAGGGGAACGTGTGCCTGTGGCAGTGCCTCGAACCTTCGTCCCGCATGTCAGCGGTGCCACGTTTTCCACAAGAAAGTTTCACCAACTTCGCAGAGTATACCATCCTTTTAGGAATAACGTATTGATGGAAGATGCCAAAATGATTTCTTACTTTTTTTTTCCAAAATGGTTACCCTAACTGAAATTTAAAAAAAGAATCATCTAGGACCTGAGGTACCAAACAACAGTGAGTTGGATCCCAGCTGCGAAGGGAGATGGAGGGGGCACACTCACTTATCTGCGAAGTTCTTATGCAAATAAGGACATACAAATCTTACTGACGCCCAGAGACCTCCAGTCCAATAGAGAGAACAAACGCTGCTTTTTAACAACTCACTGATGTGCAGAACAGTTAAAAAAAATTGGAGTTGTAGCTTTTGCTTAACGGAGCTGAGAATGTCCTTGTCTTATCCTGACTCTCGTCCTTGTCCCATCGCAAGCGGTGGGTACGTGTAGCCAAGTGCTGCATCGGACATGAGAGGGGGTCAGCAGCGGGGTGGGCTGGAGATGATGAAAGGCTGAAACCAGGAGGTGGTGGTGGAGGGGACAGTTGGGCCCCTTGGCTGAGAGCACTGATCATTTCTGATCACAAAGGGAAGGGGTTCCTTGGACACCGAAACAATTTATTTTTAGATCAAAACTCATAGTAGGATCAACTAAGCCACTTACAAGGTGGGCGGTAATATGTTCACATTGTACCAAAATGCTCAGAATCCAACTGTTCTTTCAGAGCCCACATCTGCTGGATCACCTGCTGGAAGCCTTGTCTAAACCCCAGCACCTGTCCACCCGCAACCCGAGTCCCCACAGCACCTTCTACACAGGTTTCAGGAAAGAGACTGGGCCCCCTTCCGGCTGTACTTTGACTTGGCTTTGTCTGCCTTCCTCAGCTCACACGTCAGCCGTGTGCGGGAAGGGCTGCATGGTGGCCCAGCACAGCTGCCACGTGAACACAAGGAAGCTCACGTAGCAGCCAGGGTCAAGGTTCTTCGGGAGTGACCACCACACAGAGTTTCCGGGTGATGGGAGCGTAATTGCACCATTTCGAACACATTTGAACATGTCACTGTGTATCACATAACTTAACAGTCACATAATATATATTATTTACTCAGAAATACAGATGTGCAGTCCAAACCTGTGCTTTCCCCGCGGCAGGGTTCACTTGTAAGGACTGCTCCACACGTTAGCTGTGTGGATACCACCTAGTCACTTAGTGATACATTTTGGCAAGGCTTTGATTCTTTTTGCATCAACCCGCTTGAGCGCTGGGTTGTGAATCCTGCCTTGTGTGAATGTCGCCTGGTTTATTTACTCGGTGCAAGTCCAACAGGCACTAAGAGAATGCAACGGACAGACGCCCAGGGTTACGCTGTTGTTTCTGAGCCGCCAGTCCGGGGTTTCCACATCGACTGGAAGTCGCCAGCTATGTGATGCAGCTATGCTAATTAACAGGGACCAGGCGTAAGTCTTCTCATTTGTGAGATGGGGACCTCACACCTCAACAGTCCTCTGTGGGGAAGTGGCACGGACGACGTGTGTGAGGGTCTCACGAAAAAGCAGCGTCTGCGGCCCCATTATCGCCCTCCTCATCCTCATAGACTGAGTCTCTGGTCTTAGCTTGAACTGCAGGAGCCCCAGGGGGAAAACGCCCAGTCGTTTATGTGCTCATTGCTCGCCGGGGTGTGCACCCGCAGCCCGCAGCCCGCACGTGGCCTGGGATGGCTGTGAATGCGGCCCAACACAAAATTGTAAATTTACTTAAAACACAACGAGACTTTCTGTGATTACCTGTCGCAGTGTATTTAATGTGTGGGCTAGGACAACTCTCTTCTGCCGTGTGGCCCAGAGACGTCCCAAGGCTGGAGACACCCGGCAGAGAATGAGCATCCCGTCAAAGAGCAGGGGCTTGGACGGACAGCTTGTGGCTCTTTGCCCCTGAAAGTGGTGAAGGCCGTTCATGTAACACACAGACACCTTCAAAGGAAGGGAACTAAACCCACATGGATGAGATACCCACTGTGTGCATAAATATATTAAAATTGAAAAATAATTAAATGTTTTATACGCAAAGTGGTGGGAAAGCGGTACTGAGAAGAAGAAGAAGAACAAAAAAACATCTATCAGAGCTTCCTTTTTAAAATAAAATGTTGAGTAATGGTCAAGCTATTCCAAGAAAAATCTAGTAACATGGCTATCAGAAGACAGTCATTTTTTAAGAAAAGCCCTCAGGTCCTGGTGCATTACTTTTGACAAGTGATTTTATTTCTGCTTAATTTGGAAATCTGACTGGAACATCGCCGGGAAGGACATCACTGTGTCGTACAGCTTTGAAATTGAACAGAGCCGGGCTGGAATCCCGCCCTGCCAATGGGCAGATGGATCATGGCGGGAAGGTCACTCAAACTTCCTCAGGCCTGGTGACATTATTTATAAAGTAAAGACAATGCTAGCACCTGTCTCATAGATACTTGTGGAGGCTGGACCTGAGATGCGCCAATCTCCACCTGAAGGGCTGACTGAGATGGAAGGGGCCCTTCCCCTGCAAACCGCTGGACCACGAGGGAGACCAGCGGCTGTTCCATGACATGGGGCTACAGGGAGGGCAGGGCTGTGAAGCCAATAAGCAACCACATAAGGATGACCCAGCACCCTGCCTGTGGGGTTTGGGGCCGTAGCATGGGGAAGGGACCTCAGTAAAATCGAGGTGTCTCAGTGCCCTGGAGAGACAGCAAATGAAGTCCAGGGGACCCGGCATCTGGAGGGCAGAGAGCTGGGGAGAGGCTGGCTGCACAGACTCCACAGGAGCAGAGAGGTTACCTGGGGTCTGACCTGAATGCTCACATGTACGTGTGGAAGGCTCACAGTCTCCCCAACGCACGAAGTGGGGGGTTTTCATCCCCACCAAACAGAGTGAAGAGACCTCCTGGCACCTGGGATGTCTGAGAGAGTCATGCAAGAGCGTTGCCATCCTGTGGGGCCACCTTCCTCCTGGAGGTACGGCCACTCTGAGCCCCTCCCACAAGGCTTCAATGCATGTCTCAAAAGGCTCAGATTGATACCAAGGAACTTATCTGCCTGCCTGTGTGAGGTCTGACATTCTTTAGGGGAATGCAATAACATCCAGCATCAAACAACAAATTGATAAAATTCACAATGTCTGGAATCCAAGTTTAAAAAAAAAAACACTACTAGGATTTCAAAAAAGCAGGAAAATATAAACCAGGAGAAAACGTCAACCAACCAGAAATGACAGACATGGTGGAAATAGCAGGAACATGTTTAGCTGCCGTTACAAACATGCTCCATATGGCCAAGGAAATAGAAAACAATGACCAAGATGAGGAGAGAGGTGAATGTCGGGAAGTCCCAAGTGAATATATGGAGAAGAAAATTACAACATCTGAAGCGAACACACGCCGATGGGCCTGACAACTGCAGAGACAGAGCGGGGAAAGAGGCTGTGAACTTGAAGACATGGCAACAGAACTATCCATGATCGAGCTCAAGGAGAAGACCGAACACAACAGCAGACTCTGGGCAATGTCCCCTGGTCCCACCCAGGAGAAGCTGGATGTGCACCATCAGGTGAGGTGCTAAGGAGGGCAGTGAAAGCAAAGGCTGGGAATGTTTTCAAGGTCGGAGGGACCAAAAGGAGACTTAGAGAAAGGGAGAATGAGGGCTGGGGGCAGGAGAAGATGCTGACCCTCCTTCCTTAGTGCACAGAGATGGGCCATTCCCTCCTAAGAAGTAAGTTCTGAGCTTTTTAATACAAACCGACACAACACTAAAAATGTAACATTATTCACATGCACACTGCACCTTTTGCCGTCACCTCTTGGGGGGTGGGGTAGCAGCTACAGTTAAATCCACAAGGCCATTGGCACCACAGTGTTTCCTCAGCACACATGTGGATGTCCTTTACTCACTGCACCACTCTTATGAAGTTTTACATAAGTAAGTACTTCTTAAGAGTAAAGTATCTACAAAAATATAAGGCATTCCCTTGAGCATGAGAAGCCTCTGGTGATAAGTACAGAATTGTCAAATGCAGGCACAGGTGACAAGCAACTGGGACCAGAGGTTTATGGGGGAGGGGGACACCTATTGCAGGGCCGAGAGAATCAGCACTTCAGTACTATGGAAGCACAGAGAGAGCATGCCACGCGCATTACAGATGTGCCCACCGTGAACGGGGGGACCTGTGTGCCTAAATGTGGTGTGAGGGGTGATGGGCCGCTCTCCCGTCTCAGCTGTGGCATCACACTTAGAGAACAGCAGGGGCCAGAGAGAAGGAACATCTGTCTGCCTCAGAGGACATCAGTTAAGGAGCAAGAACACTCTCCGGTCCACATGTAGGGAAAAGATGAGTTGTTCCCAGTACCAAGGGCTGTGTAGGGGCCACCACAAAGAAGGGGCAGTGTCTGCAGGCCTCTTGGGAGGTGGTGCAGCCCACGGACCTGCCAGGGCTCTGAACTGGTGCTATTTAGCAGAGATGCCCAAGTGTGAGCCTGTCCATCACACTGTTTACACCAACTCGGTGTCACCGGTGCCAGCCTTTATCACATGGGCCTTTGCAAAGGCCCTTCTGGAGGGGGGTTGGGTATTTGAATGAGTTTAGCTCCTTAAGGAAATCTGTAAAAAAGTTCAACAGCATTAGATGCTGGAATAGAAGCAATGTCCTTGATAATGTGTAATTTTGAACATTCAATTTGAGATTTCATTATGATTTGGCTCTTGCACAGCAAAATTCATCACTTCCCGGTTAAAATCATAATTTCTAAGACTAAGTGCCACAATTTTCTTTCTAACCTTGTGTTTTTCATGATAATTTAGGGGGGAAATGAGGAACATTTTATGACAGGTAATCATTTGCAAACACACAACTTCTCCAACGCCTGCCATGCTCGGCTTCACTGCAGAGCATCTGTGTAGGCAAGAAAAACTGTGCTCGGCGGAGACAAGGTGGAGACGAGGCAACCGAGACAGCTGGAAAGCCAGGCTGTGCATGCGTGTGTGCACGTGTCACGTGTGTGCGTGTGCGTGTGCAGTTCAGAACCGAGAAGCTCCTCGCTCTTCCAGCTTCCTTTCAAAGGGGAATGGTGTTATTTGGGCCGGCTCCCTGTCTTCCTTCACAGCAAAGTGCTGTCCCCCCGAGGACACAGACAGCTGTCCTATCTCTGAGAATGCCACATCTCCTCGCACCCGTCCAAGAGGACCTCCCTCGCCAGTCGCACGAGGAAAGCGACCCAGTCCGCACTCAGCAGCGGTGCTCACTCCTGTCCGAGCCGCACTGTTCCAGACTAGAGCCTTGGTAACACCAAGTTTCCAGGTGAGTAGCACAGGTCCATTGTGATATCGTGACTATTCAGAACCAAGCTAGCACACTCATATTTCTGCAGGCTTTCAAAACACTCACTCAACTATATAATAAGATTTTTAAAGAAATTAAGATCATGTACAAAATCCAAAACTTGAACAGCACACACATGAATCTTCAAAGGTAAATGAATTTCACCAAACACATCATTTTCCTATGGTTTTGGTGAATAACTATGTTTGGGTGCCTTCGACTGTGAAATCTGTCGTCATTGCATTCAAAGAAACTGTCTGGTGGAGCCCAGTGCAAATCACCCAGACCTTACTGTTCAGTTACCGTTCAGATTAACTATTTGAATTCCGACACGTTCTGTTCCACTATTTACTTTAAGATGACATAAAAATGAAACAAGTAAAACATGTTTGATTTGGAGGCAATATGCATAAACTGTCTATAAATTTGTAGGCAATAAATACCAGTAAGTAGAGAACCCTGAAAAGCACCTGGATGATTTGCAAATAAATATGTAACATTGCGACATGTTATCTTTTACGTAAGCAATGACACTGAAGGGAAGTCAGGGAGCAAAAGCGGATCAAGCGCGGGACGTGATATGCAGGAAGAACTGGCAGGATCGACCACCGGTCACCCCCCTGGGTGGAAGCAGACTCTTCTCCGGCGAGTCTGAGAGGAGAGCGCACCTAACTGGGAGCAGGTGTGTCTCACCCGGTGTGCAAACGGCACACCCCTGGGTGGGGGGGGGACTAGCAGCCATGTGACCCAGACATCAAGGGCAAACAAAACATCGCTGGAGAAAATAAGAATGCTAATCATGAAACGCAGCGGAGCATCGCACGTGTTACATGAGAAGCAGCACAGGGTGCCAGGAGGTGGTCCGGGAGAAAAGTGTCCATCTGTCAGGCACGTCCTTGCAGCAGGGGGGCTTGGGCGGAGTTTGAAACATGAGAAGGCATTCCGCTCACCACAGCAGGGGTGGAGGGGCTGCCGCCATCCCTGCCACAAGAGCTCATGTGAAAAGCACAGGGACGCATGAGTAACTTCAGAGGCTTCTCAACCAAATTCCTCCTAGTCACCAGGCTCAAGAAGGCACAATTTAGTACAAAATGGATAGCATTTTTGATCGAAGAGCACATTATCGGCATTATCTGGCTCATTTGGAGAAATCTACATATTCTTCTTCATTTAACTTGCCTCAAAGCGGTTAAAGCTTGAGCGGGCGGGAGTGAGGAGCTGGCTGCACAACGGGCCAGCGTGCCTTCTCCATGGGCAGATGTTGCCTATCCTGTCTCGACCCTGTCGCTGTCCACGCTTTGGAGGGGGTTAATGAAGTTCGCCGCGGGAGAGCCTTAGAGGCAACCTTTGGAAAAGTACATATCGCCAATAAATTAATATTCCCTCATCATGATAAAAACACAACATAAAAAATGCAGGATGGATTTCAATATTCATGACTTACATCCTTAAAGAGATTGGCGAGGCATCGAATGTAATGAGGTAACAAGAAAGCACTTTGTAGAGGTGTCTGAAGTCCTTTGCAGCAGTAATGAGTTCTTATGGCGTCCTTGTGAGACAGCAAGGAGGCAGCAAGTGCTCACTGAGTGCTAGGTGGGACCGAGGGCTGGAAGATGCTCTCAGAAGGTCATCGACTAGCTTCGCGGGGCTCTGAGCCTTCAAGGAGCTGGTGTGTTGACGCTGGCTTCCCAACGACGCCTGCAAGTAGGGGCGCACGGGAGACAGGGCGCCGTGTGGCAGGCTGCCCCCAGCGAGCCCAGAGCAGGCCCCCCGGGAGTCCTGCCATCGCAGAGCGTGGGCGCACAGGTGATTTCAAGCATGCTCGGGCGGAGCTGATTGCCAACGTTTCTATTTAGAATAAGTTAAAAGCCAACACCCCTGCTCATGCCAACAACCCTCATCTTCCACTTCTGCACGGGTAGAACCTCCTCGTGCCGGGAGCCTGGCCCAGCACCCAGGTTCGGCCACCACTCTCTTGGGCATCACACTGTAACCGCCCATCTGCAGTTCATTTCACCCTCCCCCATGTGATGATGGCAGGGAACACTCATCAGCACGCTCCAGGGGCCGAGGGTTTTTCTAAACACTAACCAATCTGGGTAATTCATTCCCTCTCAGGTTAAACTCACTAGCTCGACTTTCCAGATTAAAAGCGAGGCACGGCTAAGTGGCTTGCCCAAAGACACACACAGAACGGGGGTCCGGACCAGGTTGCAGACTCAGTTTAGACCACACACAGGTTCTCTTTTCCTTGGAACGTGCATCCATGACTTCAAGGATGTCACTATGTGTGGCTTCGGTCAGGAGTTTCCTTCTCATTAGTCTTGTCCTGTCTCCTGCAACTTCCCCAAATGGGGACACTCATGAACATCGACCTTTGATTGGACTGCATCCCTTCACATAGTGATTTCAACTATTCTTTCTTCTAGAAATATCTCCCAACATTTTTACCCTCTGCCGTGGATAATTTGAGTCTGATTTTTAGACTTAGACTTAGGTGATGTTTTCCTTAGTTTGATCAGTGAGTCCTTGTGGAGATCTTAACTGCAGCCTCTCTGCTGGTCCAGCCCTCTCTGCCCCTGTCCCCACCAGTGACATGCACACAGCCACCTCCTCCATCCCTCCAAACGTCATTTACGTGGCCCCTGCCCCAGGGGCCTTCACTGGGTTCCCTCTCTGATCCACCCTGTTCCTCTCTTATCACCTTATCCAGCTGCTCTGCCCCAGAGTTCCCACTCGGGTCCCAAACAATGCACCTTAGGTACCTTGTGCCTCCCTCATTCAGCCTGTAAGTGTTCGAGTCCCCTGTCCATGGGCATGACGTGTCCTCCACTTTGCTCGCCAGAGCCCCGGCCGGGGCCTTGATTGCACAAGTGACCTAGACAGCTAGGCCACCCCAGCTTGTCCTGGGCTCCACATAAACAGTGTCTCTCAACTCACACCCCCTGGGGCTGGCACAGTGGCCGATGCATGGTCCCACTCAAAGTTCAAATAAAGGCTGGCACAGTGACCCTCACCAGGTCCTTTCCTGGGACAGGGGGGAGCCTCGGGTGTTATAAATGGCAGTGGGGGAGGGGGCGCAAGTCGGACAAGAGGGGCCTTTACTGGCTGAGCAACTAAATCAACCCCAGCAGTCCACGATCGGCCACTGTAATAGTGATAATTTAAAAAATAGCTTCTGTTGAAAAAACGCGTTAGCTGTGTACACAAATAAACAGGATTAAAACTTAGCTCCCCCTCTGGAGACTGCAGTGCTGTCAGGCAAATACACGTATCGAGTGGCTAGGAGACAAGGCAGAACCGTGTGGGTGGCAGGGAGCAACCAGGTGAGCGTCATGAGGACGCGCGGGGTGGAAGCCTCCTCCGTTCTGTGTTCGCTCCAATTCTCTACTCAGGTCACCATGTGCCAGCTTGGCCCTGTCCCCAGGCACCTGAGAACAATCTAATCTGACAACATGCCCCCGACACTGCTTGCCTCTTAGAGCAATTATGTCTCCGTTTTTATTAGGGTTTAGTTTACACGAGGTAAAATTTATCCTTGACGGTGTACAGTTCGGCAAACGGTGACGGGTGAACAAAGCTGCATAATTACCATCAAAGCCAAGCTACGGAGCGGTCCCCGAAACCACCGCCCCCTCCTGCAATCCGCCCGTGCCCCCCGCCTGCAGCCCTCGGCGGCCACTGACTGCTTTTTGTCCCTGCAGGTCTGCCTTTGTGCAGCCTGTAGCCTCTGGAGTCCGGCTTGTTTCACGTGCAGCTGCGCCTGCACTCGATCTGCTTTGTATCAATAACGCATTTGCTGTTATTAGCGCTCTGTCTTCTATGGTGTGGATAGGCTGCAGTTTGTCTACCCTTCGACCAGCTGAGGGACAGCAGGACTGCCTGCTTCTCGTTGTGATCTGTTACCAATAAAGCTGCTGTGAACACTAGCATTCAGGGTTTTGTGTAAGTGTGAGTTTTTATCCCGCTCGGGTGCACACTCAGAGGGAGTGCGCTGGGCCACGCGCAGGCACGTTGTGGCGGCCCCACGCCTGTGCCTTCCTTCAGCAGCTCCACGGTGCCCTTGTGTCAGCTCTTAGACATTTTCTCGTCACCACCCGTCTCAGAGGCGTCTGGTGGTTCCTCTTGGTGGCTTTAACGCGTACTTCCCGGATGACGGATCATGTTGTGACCTTTTTATGTTTGGTGAGGTGTCTATTAAAATTGTTTTTCCAATTTCAAATGGTTCAATATTTTTCTTATTTTGGTCTTGAGCGTTCTTCATATTTTCTGGATAACATCTCTTTATCAGGGGTGACTTGTGACCTTTTCTCCTGGTCTGCACTTGCTTTCTCCTGTTCCCGAAGAGCAGCAGTTATTAATCTTGATGGGGTCTACTTTATCATGTTCTCCTCTTAATGGGCTGTGCTTTCGGTGCTATCCTTGCCCACCCTGAGGTCACAAAAATATCCTCCTTTTAAAACTTTTATAGATTTATGGTTCACACTTAAACCTATAATACATTTGAGTAAATATCTGTATACAGTGCAAGGTATGGATGAAAGTGGGTTTTTTTTTTGGTATAGATAGTTAATTGTTCCAACATGTTTTGTTAAAAACACAATCTAAAATAATGAATTTCAACTAAAATCAAACACATTAATAGCTTCCTACAATTTTTCTCTAAAAGGTACTATAGATGCATTATAAAAATTAGAAACCACAGATAAACAAAAACAGGAAATAAAAATTAAGATGGGCAGGGGTAATCAACTTTGCTGTGTATATTTCCAGTATTTGTCTCAACAAAACAGAGAAGCAGCCAGCGATCCAGAGAGACAGAACTGCTCGTCCTGGGCCAGCCGGTAGGAGGCAGCCCTGGGAGGGACCCAGGATGTCTGACGTCAGAGATGCCCACCTAATCATGTCGTGTGGCTAGGTCGAGGCGGCAGTGAATGATCAATTAGTGAGTAGAAAAGCCCACTCAGAGCAATGAAACAGATGGAGAAGATAAAAGGGAGACACAAGGGGGGAACCACCGTCTCCCACTCTCCTGAGCTAGAACCCTGGCCGTTCTCCCTAACCCACCAACATGTTCCATGACCGACTTCTGTGACTTTTTCATTCTGACCGATTTTAAGGTTCTCTCCTTTCTATTCACTGATCCCAGTTTAACTTGAGGTCCGCTCCACCGAAAATATTCCACCAGTGTCTTAACTTCCCTTGAGCCTTGACCTCCCCCAAGTTGAGTTAGCCACAAATAAAATGACAGAAGCTCGGCTAAACTCACATTTCAAGTACACAGTAAGTGATACTTTAGTGTAAGAATGAGCCGAACAGTGCATGGGACACACTTACAACAAAAGTGTTATTTGCTGCTTACCGGAAATGCTGATTTAACTGGCCGTCCCGCATTATTACCTGCCAACCCGGCAACCCTGCTCCTGGCTCTGCCCGCTGAGGACACCAGCGTGGCAGCAAATGCACGAATGGACAAACAAACCCTGGCGTGGGGCAAACGGTGAGTGTGGACAAGAGTGCCTTTGGGCTGGTCCTTGAAGGATGAATAGGATTTAACTTGATAAAGAAAGAAATGACTGCCAAAGGAAAAAACAAAACAAACAAACAAGTTTTGTGACTTTTTGTCCCATCGCTAAAGAAAGGGCAGGCCAGCATTTTGCATACTGCTCACTTTTCACTGCACTTGCTGGAAGGGACATCTTTCCCTGGACTTCCCTTTTATCAGAGGCAAACGGTTCTTACTAAGTAAACAGCACCCAGGCCATCGGGATGTGTCTGCCCCTCTTTGACCCTTTGTGTCTCAGGAACAACACATAGGTCAGTCTTAAGTGCTTTTTTCCCCTCAATAAAAAATCTGATTAGTCCATACGCCAAAGGGCTAAGGTGACTATATGATATCGTGACCTTTGGTCTCGGCACGCACTTGGCCACATTTCTGTCACCCATGGCATCCAGCCTTGCAGATACACGTCCTTGTGGGCAGCAAACGCTGCCCAGCTTCGGTGAAGGAAACCGTTTGCTCCTTCTTTCAATAAGAGTTCGGGCTGCAATTGATTGAAACTATGCGGATAAACATGAAAGGACCAACACAGTCAGGGGTACGCCAGCACAGTGCCAACTCATCATTTTTAGTTCTCAGAGTGTAATCAAGTCTTCGAGCTTTTCAGATGGCTCCCGTTGGCCATTTGTTTTTAATCACTAATTAGGAGAGAGACCAGATTACATTTCCAATGGGGCAAAGTCCCTGCTGCCTTCCTGTAGTGAAGGCGTTCGCTTCAGTGCAGTTTATTAAGGAAATTGAGGTCTTTTTGTGATGGAAGGCAAGAAAGCTTCAAGACGCTTTCTCTGCGTGGAAACGCAGAGCTTTGGGTTTTACTGCGGTGAGGGCTGGCCTGTCTAAAGGTTACCTGACCTGGATGTCAACCGCTCTGGCCGGCGTCCAGACAGACAAAGGCAGCTCTACATCACAGCCCTCATGTGTGGGGGCCAACAATAGAACTTTCCCCACGCGGTACCGTGGTAGTGCGGAGAAACATTTTTCCTAAAAGTGAGGACCACCTCCTGGTTTTGTGCGAAGTCTAACGTACCCTAGGCTGTGCCAGGCCCACGACGCCTGGGAATCGTTACGCGACGGAGGGATTGTGTCTCTTTAGATGTGGAGTGCACATAGCCAGCTGGCCAGCACGAGGTGAGGAAAACAGAAACAGAGATGGACAAACGGGGCCACAGTCTCACCGAACAATTATTTCCACAACCCTGGTGTCCCTGTCTCTGAAACTATTATGTGACGTGAATGACCCTGCTGGTACATGAGGCTAAAAACATCCTCACTGACATGTAAGCGCTCTGTTTATCTCCTTTGTGCTTATTTTCTGTGCCATCAAGGCTTTTTCCTGTGTGTTGTGTTTCTTCTTAAGTAAACTCCTCACCCCTCCCTTTTGTATGTATGTGTAACAAAACTAAAAATACATGTTTAGTCAATATTCTATTTTTTTCTAAAAAGAACAAGATCCCACGATGCCTCTCTTAGCTACTTCCAACCTGTCTGTCCAGTTGATTTCATGTTGACATCACACCTCTGAACAAATGCTGAACACTCACACGCCCCCCAACCCCCACCACCGGAGAAGGGCTGGTGATGATCCGGGACCAGTGTGAGTATCATCGTAAAGCAGGTCCAGCATGATGGGTTCTCACCATTCCAGGTGCCCAACGAAATGTGACTTCATGACACCTTACAAATTTAGGGGCACCATCTAAAACAGGAAGGGATCTTTGCAAGACGACACGGACTTCCTGTTTGAAGGACTATTTAGTACTTGAAGGTGAGGGCGGGGAGCGACTGAACCAAACTCTAAAGTCCCACTCGAATCAGGCCAAACCAGAGCGTCCATCATGCTGACCTCAGAGACGAGCTGCGTGTGCACAGCCTGGCCCCGAGGGGGCCTTTCCTAGGCTGCACGTTCAACTGAGAGAATTTTAGTCAAGGTGGGTGCCCCGCACATTTCTGGAGAAAGGCCTTATCAGCAGCACGGTGACGTGACGGTCACGAGCCTTGGTCTAAAGACAAGTGCCAAGGAGACAGAGCTGAGCCACACGTCCCTGCGGTGCCTGAAGCACAGTGGCACAGCCGTAAATGGGGAGTGGCCTGGAAGGCCGTCTGACGACACAGGACAGGCAGACGCATCAGGGTGTCAGAGTTTTTGCCACACCACCCCGTCACATGAGCTAACGAGCTACTCCTGCGCATGCTGCATTTATAAACCAACCATCAGGGAGCAAGGGAGCTGCCCCAAAAGTGAGAGAATGTGCTGATTAGTAAACACAAATAGCTTCTCCTCGAGTTGGTTTTATTCTTATTCTCCTCTAATAAATTCATATTCAAGTTTCTAAACAAAGGCAGATAACAAGTTTGTCCCAAGGATCCAGCTCTCTAGAGACTGGTGACTTCTGACTTTGCTAACATTTGGAATCCCCAAGGCCCCCAAATCTTCAGAGTCATGTTGTATGGGCCTCAGGGGGCAGAAACTCTGAGAGAACCTGATTGTCGGGCTGGTGTCATTCAGCTGCTGGCACTGGGCAGGTGTCTGCACCCAGTGGGGGGCACCAACGTGGGCAGACGGCAGCTCTGCAGGCCCTGAGGCTGAAAGCGGAGTGGGGAGCCCCAGAAAGAAGCCCTGGGGGGTTGGCTCTGTGAAAATAAGCCCCCGTGAATGAATGCTTTGAGGTGGAGAGCATCATACATCACAAATACTCGACACACTCGGGCTTTATAACAGACATTCTAACCCACAACATACAGCCCTTGGATCAATTCCTCTCCCTGACATGCAGACTCGTCAATTCAGTGAAGCCCAATGGGAATAGAGTAAATTTGCTTCTCGGTCATATCTCCAACACCGAACAGATCCCTGGGGTGGCAGTGTCCTTCCAAGAAAATAAGTGTGTCAGTAAGTTCAGAAGTGGAGGGATATTTTTTGAAAAAGTATCTGATGGATGATATCAGTGAAAAGGACCCATCACAGCTATCAGTCAAGTGTGGGTAAATTTGTAATAGACACATTCATCCTTAGCAGATGCTGTCAAAACGTTTTTAATGTGACTTTAAAATATTTGAGTTTGGGGGGCTTTTGTGTGTCTGCTATTTTCACTCCTGATTCATGTGCTGTCTCAGAAGCCTGAGAGTGTGAACTGCTTCCTGAAGGCAAAATCGATGTCTGCCTCCACATGCGAGGGTTTGTCATCGTGGGCCTGCTCCCAGGTCCTGGGCCCTGGGCCCTGAGCCCCGAGTCCTGAGTCCCGGCAGCACATGCTCAGGCGCAAAAAACACCAAAGCAGTTATTTTGACAAAAACACACCCCTGAGATAGGCAGCACAGTGTGGCTTTTACAGATCTTGTACCGGGGAAAAATAAATCCAGCACAATTATATCTGGGTCCTGCCGTTACAGAGGCTCATTAATAGCTGAATCATCTCAAGGATGTAAGGAAAGACTACAGTGAGTCAGAGCTGGGCCTGAGCCTTTTTCAAAGTAAACCGGTCCTGTCGTTTAGGTACCAGGAATGGAGAAAATGTTCCAGCGGCTGCGGTGGGCTCTCGCTGGATGCAAACTGAAAACGGGGAAATATTGATCTATTTCAAGGAAACTGTCCAGTTTTATTTTTCCCTGCATCATATGGAGTGAGTCAAGCAATCACTGAACCTCAATTTGTGGCCATTGAGTCCTATAAAAAAACCCTCAAATGTCACCTGAGACTGTGGGCTATATACTATGATTGAGTTTCTAATAAAAGCAAAAGAGAAATTGGCAAGGCCTGGAAGGTCGCTAGTGAAGATCTATATGAAGCCGTTGGGAGAGCAGGGCAGATTCTAAGGTTAGAACAGAGAGAAAAGCAGGAAAGCAGGAGGGGTCATAACGCTGGGAAATGTTAGGGCCCGAAGAGGACCCGGTGGATGACCTGACTTTTTACCGTCTCCTCACTCATCTTCGGGAAAGGGCACGTGCCACTCACACTGAGCGGGTCTGAAGGCATTTCGGCTGCACAGACGGGCACCGGGTAGGCTGAGGACTTCTGCAAGCGTGGCTGGCATCGGGCAAACAGGTGCCCGGCATCTCATTCCTCTGTTCCCAAGGGCACCTTCTTATAAAATGAAATTTCATGCTCAGCCAAACTTCAGAAACATATGATTTAAACATGCCAAGCTCCTCCATATTGGCAGCTTCTCAATTCTCCAAATCCCAGGCTTCTGGTTGAAACTACAATGCTTAGTTGAAAAGTGATTTTTTTCCTTTTATCTTGTCTATAGAAATCTTTTGAAAGAAAATTGGGCAGCCATGTCAAAATTGAATTAATGACATTTCCTAATGTAATATTTTCATGCATGAGACTATTATCAGAATGACAAAGGAATTTTTCATTTGGAAACATATAAGAATAAAAAAAAATTCCGCATGGTCCATAACCAACGAACACAGGCTGGCCTCTGCTTTGCTAGTCCCACTGCGAGAGAGGGGGAGACGGGGAAGGAAGTTACAAAGATAAAAATATCTTAAAGGGACATAATTTGTATAATTTGAAATCAGGTTCTGCTCATATAAAGACTGTATTTCTGTGAGATAAAAATGGTATAAGACATACACGTGGCCTGTAGAGTTTTATGATAATCAGTTCATGCTGATTATTTCACTGAAGTACTCAGCCCTTCTGCAAAATGTTACTGGGGAAATTCGGACAGCTGCACTGTTTAGGCATCTTTAGGTGACTACGCTAGCAAGGCGCTGCAACGAACGTGTTGGTGTAATGATGGCTTCCCTTTCCCAAGGCATGACAGGCCGCCTGGAGGGTGGAACTGGAGAGATGCTGAGGAAAGCTCATCCTGGGTCTGCCCTCCCCCCACGGGAGCTCACCAGCAAGCTGGGCACCCTCCTTCCAAGCACAAGCACCCCTTGCGGAGCTTTGTGTTGTTTAAGTACCGTCTTGTTGGGACAGACCCCCACGGTTTCCCACCTTCCACAATGTGCCTCTTCGCAATGCCCTGAACTCTCCCTCATTCTTCTCCCAGACTGCGCAGATACCCGTGTGACCCCTCTGGCCAGCGATAACCCCTCCACTCAGCAGCGTCGTAATTCAGCACTCAACCACTCCCTATCCTTCCTGGACATGTGAGCCCCATCACTTCAGCCAAGGTCACTGAAAGTAAGTGGAAACTGAGTCAAGTGTCCGAATAATCAGGGAGTACAGTCTACAGTCATCCACAGGTACATTGCATAATTTGCAGTATATTGCAATGTATTTCAGGACAATAAGTGATCCCCTTGGGAGGAATGAAGACTTGGGACCTGTGGGGAACGTGCAGTGAAGTGGGTAGAGAGGGGTAGATGGTGGCGGAAAAAGACTTGACCTTGGGCAATGGGCACACGGTGCACATGATGTTTTAGTGAGTTGTGTACTTGACACCTGTATGGTTTATTAACCAATGTCACCCCAGTAAATTCAATAACAAAAAAACAAACAGCGACTTTGAAAGAATGACAAGGTTGTGCTGAGGACACACGTGACCCACTTCACAGCCTTGTCCAGGACAGTGTGCTTCTCAACCGCAAGCTGCAGCTTACTCCAGGACTATGACATCTGCCAGGGGGGACCACACTTCAAAAATTAAGTAGCTATGGGAAGTGTCAGATTGCATCACACAAAGAGTGAGTAAATTATTCGCTAAAATCTTTGTTTCGGCCACGTGTGTGTATGCTGGATTGTGAAGGAAAAATCTACTCCTTGCTCTAGGACAAGGTCAGGGGAATTTCAAGTACACTGACTTAGTTTTCCTGAAAATGAGCCCCAGAGAAAACCTGTTCGGTGAGGTTAGCCGTGGCCGGGAAGAAGGAGCTCCACAGTCAGCCACGCTTGGGAAACAGTAGATTAAACAAAATTAAATGGATATTTTTAATGCCTGAATCACTAAAGCTTTTAAAATGCTAATATGACTGCAAATGTCCAAGCCTCAGAAACAGTGTAAGGGCACATTCTAAACCCATCTGACCATGAAGCGTTGTGGAGGGGTGGGCCTTGGGAGGCTCCCTTCTCCCCATACTCTGGAAGGTGCTGGTGGAGGCCGGCGCCTGGGGAGATGCATCTGTCCCCTCTGTGTGTTGCCCTCTGACTCCTGCCTGCCCTGCACAGCGGACCCCTCTGCGCCCCTCAGCAGTGCGCCAAGACGGCAACAACAAGCTGAGAACCTTGGCGACAGAAAAGCAGAGTAAGACAATGCTGCGCATTCTTGTCACCTTTGTGAGGAACAAAAACTCATTTCCACACAGCCCCCAAATCTTGCAATACGGGTTTCTGCGGGAACCCTTGCTCAGGTTATGTTACAATAAGAAATGATTGCCTATTAAGGAAACACTGAAAGTCCTGAACTCGAGCAATGCTGGAACCAAAGAGGTAAAGGAGTTAAGTTAAACGTGGAATCTCTTAGGGAGAGGGACGCCTACTATTTTTGTTGCACTGCCTTTATCTGTGCCCAGTACCTCACGCTGGTCCATTTTGATGAGTCTAAAAATGTTATGGGAATGCGGGAGGAAAACAATTAGTTATCTACACATCAGAACTGAGCGAGGCACGAAAAAAGGATCAAAGCAACCTGTTTTATTTTCCTTGTGAACTCAAAGGCTCTTTCTTAATGGGGGACGGTGGTTTTTATTTTATGTTTTGTATTTATGGAGGCTTTTCACACAGATGTTGCTTGTCCTCTCTCTGACAGACAAGCATATAGGGGTGCAGCCTAGTTCACAGAGCGAGGCGCCAAAGTGGAAGACGCCGATCCAGCTGTGAATTCCAGGTCACGCGACTGTCTCTGGGGTCCTCTGTGCGCCTTTCAGCAAAGGAGCGATGGAATGGCTTCATAGTTGTTTCTATAGAAACATGACTTTCCATCGGGGCCAAGAAGAAAAAGCAGCGTGTATTTACTTCCTGGCACTGGCTTGCCACTCTTTCAACTACGGAGCTCTGAATCAGCAAATGTCTGCTGTTTTGGCCTATCACCACTTTAATTTCAAAGAATAAAAAAACCCAGTCGAGTTAAAATGAATTGAAATAATCAAGTAAGTCAGGAGAAAATTCATTTTGATTCTGCACACACGAATCTATTGTATCAAAATTCCTACCTACCCTCATGAGAGAATTTGGGACTGTAGTTAAATTTTCCTTTTTAAGCAGTGCTGCCAAACTCCCAGAAGCACAGGCAGAACCGGTACTGAATTCTGACTCGAGGGGCACCCAGGAGGAGACCCTAATCTGGTGGACGCAGCCCCATGACTTTCCAGGCGAGGTCTCCCAAGCAGAACGGGAAGGAAGTGAACGGCCTCCAAGGGCTGAAACATCGACCATAATCTCAATTCTTGGGAAACTTCCCTTCATTCACCCTAAGGAGCCACTTTCAAAGCACACGTCATGTACTGTAAATTGTGACACCTGGCTGAGTGCTCAGAAACCCTCGATAAAATAAAAAGAACCAAGGGAGACACAAAGCCAATCTATGGGGGAGCTAAACCCAAGGGTGTGAAGATAAAGCGGCTTTCAGTAAGACAAGTAGAAGGATGTGTAAGACCTAAGGATGCAGGAGATGGGAGGGAGTCAGAACTGTTCACTGGTTCTTTGAATTTTTTTGAACTCTCCCGGGCAGGAAGAGTAAACTAAGTCACAAATATGCTCCTTGACCTCAATCTCATTTTTCTTTTGTTGAATAAATATCTAGAATACTTATATCCCTATAAGCCATATACATTTTTGCAATGCCATTGCAATCATATACAGCTAAGATAGCAATACTGATTTGGAAGTTATAAAAAATGGGCACTATTCAATGGAATTATATCTAACCATCCAAAAGTGAGGTTACTCGGATAGGCAGAGAATTGTCTCACCCTCTCTCTGCCCACAGGTGGGACTGAGCTAGATGTCCTAAATGTGAGGTTGGAAAAGGCTTCAGACCACGGGGCCCTATCTGGAAGCTTGATTTGCCTAACCATGACATCCCTCTGATGCAGGGCACTCAGGGTGTCTCCAGCAGTCCCTGGTCAGGAGTAGTATCTGTGAACACTTCTGCACGTTAACCTTTGATGCCATTTCTGATTATTTCTTCCTGGTGGAACTGAAAAGATCCCATTATTGGGTAAGCCATCAGGACTAGTTGGTTGGCACCATTTTTGTTTCCAGATCCCAGATCACCTTCCCACTCTCCTTTTTAGACTGTTCTTTCCCAACCTTCCCGGGAACCCGCCTCACCCACCTCTGCAAGCTGAGCTCCCCCTGCAAGAACGCCTGTAGGCACCTGGAGGACACGCTGGGGCTCCAGACTTTCACATTAGCTGCCTGTTCTGCTGGTTTCTACCTGGAATACCCCATGCCCTTCCTCTCTTCCTCCTCATTAACTCCCTGGCTCAGCCCACCAGAATTCACTCACATCCTTATCAAGGTTAGTTAAGCATTCTGTCCATGCCCCATGTGTGGCAAGCACATCTTACACTCTTTGGGACTATTTTACCAACAGCTGCTCCAAAGCAGTGGACTCTGCACACAGACAAAGACGCAGCTGGTCCTTATATACCAGCACCCACAGGAAAGGCTGGATGCACACCCGCAAAGGCCAAGGAAACCCACTGAACACAGTGGCAGCGCAGACCACGTGCGTGGCACAGAAATGCATGTGCGAAGCCCACACGGCTTCATTAACCAATGTCACCCACAAATGTTAAAGACAGACACCCAATGGGTCTAGTCTGCCCTCTTCCTGGATGGTTTATAATTTGGTCATGTTAAAATTCAGTATGATATAGAAGGTAGATTAATTAATCTCACAATGCTGGACCACAGTTTTACTGGTTATTTCTGGACCGAGAGGCCCTGAGCTGAGTGCCAGCCCGAAAGTGAAGCCTGTCTGCCCCTCACAGTGTCACCAAACCCGTGTTCCTGCCGTGGGGGCGGTGCACGCTGGGGGTGGAGGATCGGGGGTCTCTGCACTTCATCTACAGCGTTATTTTACACGGACAACTTCTATTAATTCCCTCACTTAATATCTCATTTGATATGAAATGCTCCTGTGATATTTTTCCTTGCATTTTCCTGCATGAGGTCCATTGATTCCGGTCATCTGTCAGAAGCCAAAGCATAGGCCAGAATATAACTGTGGGAGCAGAACAGATTTTTCCAATCATTTACGTTTAGTTGATTAAACCAAGGTAATGTAATACAAGGTTTTGCAAAAAAACTAAAATTTGGAAAGGAATACCACTAGAAAGCTTTTCTGTCTGGACAGCGCAGGCGATCTGTGGTGAAGTTTAGAATAATGAATTCTGTTTCCTGTCTCACAGCCGGTCTCCCGTCTCCTTGGGCAGGACCGCCCAGCACCCGTCTCCCAGCACAGCGGTCTGAATGGTGAGGAGGTGCTGCTCACGCCTTCTTGCCTCATTGAAAACAGATACTCATCTGTTCAGTACAAAAGGTCAAAGTTTTAAGGGAGCAGAGTCATTGGGGTTGTGTAAAAGCGGATGAGAACACAAGTGTCTCTTCTGCCTGTCACAATTGTTTGACTGTGAATGGGCCACCACGTAGGTAGTGCTGAGTCACACCCAGCGCTGTCCTGGGCAGTTCTAGGTCTACAATGAGGAGCCTCTGTGCACTCATGGAAGAGAAGTGTACCGACTGAAAGCAGTCTGTGTGACTGTCTAAACCCATGTGGCACTCCACGTGTGGGCAAAATTCAAAGTTGGCCCCAGCGGGCTCCTTCGTGCATATTGAATAGCTGTGGGTGGTAAACGCGACCTTAGTGTAATCTTCGAGAGATGGCACTAGAATATTGTACAACCAGTATACAGACGATAGCAAGTTTAACCTTATAGACAATCTATGAGAATTTGTTTAAATGCCTTCTTTCGGTCCCTCTCCCTCCACACACCCTTCGCAGGACGTGACATGGTTACACACCCTCTCTATTCTGACTCGGTTTCCCGGACTCCCATCCAACCGCTCCTCTTCCCTCTCCTTTCCGTCCCCCACGCCCCTTCTAAAGGCACGACTGCTGGCCCCTGTCACCTGTCCCTGGGACTCCTGGGGTGTTCACCAGCACTCTACTCTGTGCCTTGTGTCTCCAGTCCTCACACAGCCTGGAGCTGGGGGCTGCTGCTGGAGCACAGTGGCCACCTGCTCCTGGACGGTCAAGCCCACGCTGACACTCAGGTCGTCCACGTAAGCTTCACCCTCACCCTGACCACCACCCTGACCCTCATCCTAATCATCACCTAACCCTAACCATCACCCTAACCCTCACCCCTCTCCCACTCTCACCTGAGCCCATCTGGACCAGACTCTGTGTATACAAACACCAGGTATTTTCTGCCTCTGTGCCTTTGCCCTGCACATCTCTCTCCGCTGACTCTCCCTTCCTTCTCTTTCCTAACAATGCATGAGTATTGCCCAGATGCTCACATGTGCACACTCCCATTCTAAAAGGCAATAGTACTTAATGTTTATTTTGTGAAACTGGCCGTATTTATCTTCACATTACCCTGATTTACACACTTTCCCCATTACTAGATCTTAACTTCCATGAAAACAGGTCCTACTTAACTTCCTTCGTCACTCAGCAGAGCAGTTTGCACATAGTAGGAACAAGATAAATATCTACTGAATTGCCATTTTATTCAAGTTTGTATAATCTCTCTAGGAACATGGTCACATAATTGAAACTATTGCACTGACTTAGTCATCAGTGATGAAACAGAATCTGAGTGCTATAATAAATAGTCCTTTCACGGGGAATACAGACGTTGTAAGGGTGGAGGTTTAGACTTAGTGTCCAGGTTGCGCTGGGAGAGGTGAGCAGTCGCCTAAGATCACGACCCTCACAAGACTGCTTTTCCGCGTGGCGTCATTTTGCAGCTCAAACACCAACGTGAGATCGGATGTTCTACAAAGCGCACTTTGGGCCCGGGGCCCGGCAGAAGGAATTGCACTGTCTTCATCTGACACCCCCTGTGCCAGGGACTGGAGTTCTGGCTCCCTGAAGTTGCACTGTGATTATCTGCACTTGTGTGGGCTCACTAACAAGAACCACAAGGCATAATGATATCATAAATTAGGTTTTACCAAAGTAACATTATTAAAAAGAAACAAAGTATCTCCAGGAAAGTGTCCTTAATTATTCTGGAACAATCAAGCATATGAGATACTGCTGATGCCCCTAAAGTTTCCCAAATCAGGACATTTGCCTCATTAAGAACTAATTAAAGCATCTGACCATCCAGGAACCTAAGGAACTGCCTTTAAATTGGCACTTTCTATCAAACAGAGATGGTGGGAGGACTGAGCCAAGGAAGAGTCCCCCTGAGTAGAAGTCAGTGTCAGGACCCCTCCATTGCACAGGCCCAGGGTAGCTCTGGACCCTCCCAGCTTTGACAGAGGGCTCATCGTCCTGGCACTGGGTCCTTTCTGGGTTCCAAGGGGACAGCAGTCTGGCTGGGATCAAGTACTTCTGCACAAAGCTCCCAGGTTTACCTACCAAGGCTGGCCATGGCCTGATCAGGTGACAAGCTCCAGGGATCCCAGGAGAGCTGGTGACAGCACAGGCCTCTGGGAGGCATGCCGAGGCCCCTGGGCCAGGAGACTTGGTGTCCCACAGCAATGTAGGCCACCAGAGTGTCCATGCCTGCCGTGGGCAGGATCTCATCCTCTCAAAGGTAATCAAGAGCTTCGATTGAGTAGGAACAAAATTGCATTTTAAAAGTCATTAAGTCAACAAGTATGATGAAACATAATTTGGAATGTATTATCTCCAACAGACACTTCTCCCTCGTATGAAAATGTAAAATTTGTCATCACACGCAAAATAAAGAAGGCCGCAAATGATTTTCTCTAAATCTTACCAACTCGCAATGAAGTAACATCCCTGGTGGAACTCCAGTTCATCTGAGATGTAATTATTCTTTTATGATCTATCATTTTCTAAACCCAAGCTTGAGTTAAACTCCCCAAAACATGGTGTCTGGACTTGGGCAACGACAATGCCAGTGACCTACACCCACTGTAAGTCACCCTCACCTCCATCTAGACGGTGCTACCGGGGTGATGTTTACGTAGGGAGAGGATTCACAGGACAGCCCCCCATTAGGTCCCATCTGCTTTAAGGACTGCGGTAAGCACATGTTCTCTGTAAAGAAGCAGTTCATCATGACGTCTCATCAATCAAAGGCGAGGTGTAACCTGCCAAAAAGCCTTTCAGCACTTTCCTAATACGCACAGCTTCTTGTCTGTATGATGTGCTGCTTCGTTTCAGCCGAAAGGGCATTCTTGCGACCCCTAAGTACCACGTGGTATAAAGAGGAAGAAGAGCTGAGTGTGTAGCAGCCTCAAGCCCGAGAAGAAAGAAACAGAAAAGAGAGAAGGACAGACCAGGATCTCCACAGAAAAGTGATAAAAAGCACACTCACAAGGTGTGGGAACAGCCAGGAAATCATTTCTTTAGACATACTTTAAATAGGGAGAATCATCCAGAAGAGGATCCCAGACACTGCAGCTGCCAGAGCAGCCCCATCTTGCAGCTTGCTGACTCCAGAAAGCGGAGCCCACGCGGTCCAGCAGTGCTACTGGGGAGCCAGTGAGCCGAAGGCAGAGGGCACCCTGCCAGTGGGCATCGTCTCCTCAAAGCCCCACCATCCTCCTGGGGACCAGTGGCCTCCTCATCTCTGCCCGTGGATCCGGAGCTGGGCTCCCTGTGCGTGCCCCCTGCTGCTCCAGGCCTGGCATCCTGACGAAACCCACCCACTGCCCTGGGAGAAGAGCCTGCTCGGTGACTGGCTAACATTTACAGACGTGCACGCGTGAAACTAAGATGACAACGAGGGCAGCGATGATTTATGCGAAAGGACATTTAAAGATGAGTAAGTTATGTGAGGTTAAGAAACCATGCCCATGCGGAAATGGGTGAGGCATTTGCTGAAGTCTGAAATACTAGTCGTTGAAATGCTAGGTCAAGCCAAGTAGAAATATAATTGTTATTTCACAATGGCCCCAGGGAACTTGCTCATTAGCATTTATCAGAAAAAGTTTGAGTTGCCGGTCTCTGTGCTGTTTCTATGTAGAGTGGGCACGTTATGCGTGGTGGTGCCTGAATCTCTTTGTTACTCTGGCATTTTGGTACACCACAAAAGAAATGGAGAAGTGCTGCCACTTGGAATTCAGAAACTATACCTACTGAAACGTTTAGCATAACGAAGTAGAGCAGCAAGGGTCGTGAGGTTAGGGAACGATGGCAGGAAGCCCACGTGCCTTCTGAAGTTTTCTACCAAGTTTACTCGGATATTGGAGAGAGCACTCTACTGGAAAAACAGTAACGCTAATTTTGAACATGAGATTAGAAACTCAGTGTTCTCTATGCAACATATGCCGACTCTGGGAATTCAGTTCTTTGTGACAAAGGTCCTGGAAAATCTGCTGAAGGTACCACATCAAAATCAAAGTGGGCACCTAATAGGAATGTTATTTCTACGGCGTCTTTACACAAAGGCATTCTAAGCCCGGAGTGTCAGCATAGACCGATCCGAGCACAGGCGGTTGGTTTCGGTGAACAGTCATCCAAAGGAGAAAGAAATGGTGGCGTATCCATGTGGCTGCCCATACCTAACACGACCATAAAATTACTATGAGCAGGATCCTAAAATGTAAATGAAAAGCCAGGACTATAAAGTGTCTAGAAGAAAACATAGGAGGGTATTTTATGTCTTGGGATTATGCAAAGGTTTCTTTGACAGCTCTAGCAATAACCATAAAAAAGTAATAAATTAAACATTTACAATGTCTGTTCATCAAAAGATATTAAGAAAGTGAATTAACAACCTACAGACTGCCAGAAGATAATCATAAAGCATACATGTGACCAAGTACTGGTATCTAATATATACACCAAAGTTTCTGAAAGATATATATCTTTCCTGATAAACCTAACTTAAAAGTCAGCAGAATATGGGGAGAGAGGCAGCACAAAAGAAACCAATATGAATCAGCAATATGTCTGTGAAAAAGAGCACATCACTGTTGGTCATTAATAAGTCCAAGGGAGAGCCCACTGCACACCCGCCTCATCACAGTGACCACTCTGGGGGCCGCAGAGCAATGGGACCTCCTGCTGTGGCTGGGAGTGACCACAGGTACAGCCTCTGGGCAAACATTGGCCTTCCTGATAAAATTGAAGACACAACTCCCCTTTGGACCAGCAGTTCCACGGCTAGGCATTCACTAAAGAGAAGTAATAGCATCTGTCCAAAACCATTGAAATAAAAATGTTTAAAGCCACTTTATTCATAATATTCAAAACCTGGAGACAACCAGATCCACCTCCAGGAGAATGAGTACTCCTCAGCAATGGAACGGAATGAACTGATACACAGAACAACACGGATGAGCCTCAAACATGTGTTGCCAAGTATTAGAAACCCAACACCAAGGAGCGCAGACTGCATGAGTCTGTTTATCTGAAGGTCTAGAACAGACTAAAATTGTCTCTGGTGGGAAAAAGTCAGAAGAGTTGTTGCCACCGCTGGACAGTGGGTAGGGGGCGGGCTGGGAAGGGGCTGGGGAGAGCTCTGTGGGGCAGGTGACCTCCTGCAGCCTGCCCTGGGTTTGGGCTACGAGATGCATGCCTTTGCCAAAACTCAGAGTGTTTCTTTGCCTGTAGCGTGCATTTGAGAAGAGCAAACCGTTCACAAGGACTAAATTCTGCGCCAGGGTGTCCGTAAGGAAGTGTTTGGAGACAGAGTGTACCCATGTCTTCAACTCACTTTAAAACGCATCAGATAGATGATGGATAAGTTAAACGGATAGAGATGGATGGATGGACTTCAGGTAATATGCAAGCACAGTAAAATGTTAAGTGCAGAATCTCAGTAATAGTGATAATCATAATTTACATGAATGTTTACTGGACAATTCTTTCAGCTTTTCTGTATTTTTGAAGGATTTCAAAATATAATTTTGAGAAATAATCCCCAAGTTCAGGAGCCACCGATGTGCGGTGCCAAGGCTGGACCTTTACCCAGCAGGAGAGACACACAAGCCCTCCTGCCTCCATTCCCTCCACCACACAGCTGCGTGCTTTCATCAGCTTCACGTCCAACCCCACTTCCCTCTTTTCAAAGGGAAAGAAGGCAGTCTTTCTTTCCTGCAGAGGAGGTTGGGGGTGCATCCCACTTTGCACCAGCTCTGCCAACAGGTTTCACTTCAAAAGGCTGGCATTCGGGTCCTGTGGGTCCAGTTTCCCAGTCTAGCTCATTGCCTTGTCTTTCTCTTCAATTTGATGACAGTATTGTTTCTTGGTCCCGTTCATCACACCCAAATCAGACAGAACATGGCGAACGATAGAAACTCCCCTGCTACATGAAGATGTCTGGTCACTGGAACGGTGTGATTACAGGCACTCTTACCCTTCACCCCAAGTGACACATTTGGCTTGCATATTGGATTTAGTAAGGCCCTCAAACAGACCTCGTCATGGACAGCAGAGACTGACCCTTATTTCCACTCTCCTAGGAGTATTTGAATACATCTTTTAAATTAAAGAATAAAAGGACCAACTTTCCATCACCATCATTGCATCAGTGCGTGCCACAATGGTTTCTTCTCTCAGAAACCCATACAGGGACCGTTCTGGTACCTCATTGCATCAGTGCGTGCCACAATGGTTTCTTCTCTCAGAAACCCATACAGGGACCGTTCTGGTACCTCACTTGCCTGTTGTCATGTGCTCCTGCTGGAACAAAACAGCCTCAACACTATCAATGTAGAGTGTTTCTAGTGTAAGGGGGAATCGAGGATCTGCAGGAAACGGTGACCTGTCATGGGAACCTCACCCAGAACAAACCTGTGTGGGGAGAGGGAGGCATTAAAGCCTCCTCTCTTCAAAAGGTCGGTTTCTGCTTGGTACGAGTATGCTCAGGAAACTGTAGGCTACTTTGTGGAGCTGCACATGTGTAGAAACTCTGGGGCGCGTCACATTTGGGGACCATGGCACTCGGAGGGCCCAGCAAATGAGGTGTCGAGATGGGGGTGGGCGGCAGGGTCTTAGATCCTGCATGTCAGCAGAAGGCTGAGTCCTGCCCAGTGCTGGTGAGGCCTGGCTTTGAGCTGCAGCGACAGCGGTGGGTGACGGCAAGTCTGTCTCGATCACTTTAACTGTGTCAGCAAAGAGGGCAGCTTATCTAAAAATCTGACACATTATAATGACACACCCGGGAAGAAAAAGAAGTTATTTATAAGTCAAGCCTGTAAAACAGGAATATAGAAACCCAATAAATCCTTTTCGGAATTACCCGTTTTTTAAAAAGTGATTATGACAACATGGAGACATGGACTATGAAAGACAAACTGAAGGAAAAAAGTGATGCATGACCACAAGAAATCGCCATGTTTCACGGAAAAGAGGAGAGACCGCGTACGAGCGGGAACAGGGGGAGTGACCTGCTCGTGTGACCGGCATCGCCATGTTCAAGCGTGGAAAGCGAGCCCGAGTGTGCAGGGAGGGCCTCAGCATCGACAGCTACACAACCTGGAAATCCCATCTCCCACTAGGCTGCGTAGGGCCTTGAAAGAGGCTTTGGAATTTAAGGAGAAAAAAATGGTTTAAAAATTACGTGGAAGAGAGCCAGTGGATACTGTGGTGACCGGGAGGCGATTTCCTTCCAGAACAAGGAAGGAGATTAATGGTCCCCTCACCCGATCTCTGTGATGGGAGAGCTGGAAAGGCTTCCTCACCGAGTGGTCAATACCAAGGCCTTCCTAACTGGACCGATGGCTACGCTAAATGGCCGTCCATCATGTGGGACAGAGGGGCAGTCACTCCAGAGACTTGAAAAGACGTGGAAAAACGAGTGTTATCGACCAGAATGCACACCCTCTCGACACAACCAGCCGCCATGTGGATGACAGGGTTGGCACACACAGTATTCTTCCTCATCATGAGGTTCGGCGGAAAGACCAGGCATCAGAGTGCGCCGCCTCACCTCCAGTAGGACTGCCGAGTGCCTGGCGAGGGCTGACCCGCTGGGGCAAAGCAGTGGGGCCCTTCAACGAAGAGTAAAACCCACTGACACGAGACAGAGTTCTTGCCAGTTAAGTGAATGGGCTCCTCCTCCGTTCAGTCCAAGACGGCTTGGGAGCCTGCTGGCAGTCGCGGTGCAAGGGAGAAGCCCCTGAGCCGGACAGCAGCTCTGCTCTCCCCACTTCAAGACCTCAAAGTGAGGACATCTGGGACAGGCAGGACGAACACTTCACACAGCAGAGAGAACTGTATGGACTTCATTGCTCCTAAGAGGTGGTGGGGACTCGGCCAGGGCTTGTGCGAATTTTGGGAAAGAAGGTCCCGAAATACTGCTGAAGGAACAGGTCGCCAAGACCGTGTGGTTGGCGAAGGGCCTCGGTGAGGCAGTGCCGATGCTGCTCCTGGCGGACTCCGCTCAGTATTTAATTTTTATGTGGTTTTGCTATGAAGAGTCGCATGGGATACATCATATATTTAAAGCAGGAACATTAACAACAGTTTCGCATCTTAGAAAGGTCATTAAATAAAACATTCATGCTTTCACTAATTCAAATGACATCTGTTGAGATGTGTTCGAAATGAAAGAAGTCTTTGAAGTCACAATTGCTCAGTGGCAGGGGCTCTTGCTATTAGTGGAATTCAAGGGCCCTCGCAGAGAGCAGAAGTAAAATTATAATATCCATCAGAAAGTAAATATTTCCAATAGAGCTATCAGAATAAAGTTGCGTGTTCTTACAGGAAAAGGCTCTCTCTCTGTTTCTGGGAAATCATGTTTTCTGACTTGAACTAGTTAGTCTTTCTCGTAGCAAGTACTAACGCTTCACCATAGGAGGTGCAGGGTGAGAAAATGATCAGGTAGACTTAAAGTTGAGTATTCCTGTAAAACCCAAGGCAGTGTATTGCTTTTTTTTAAGGTTTTTTTCCTGCCTTGTATCCCATCACTGATAACTAGAAGGACTAAATTTGAAGGTTACTTTGGCCACTTGAAAATTTACTTGTAATCTTTGTTGTTCTATGTATAGATCTCATCCATAATTTAAAAATCAAGGGGGAATTCCAACATTTGCAAGGTAAATCCAGGCATTTCACTCCTCATTCTGTACATACACACACACACACACACACACACACACACACACACACACACACACAGAATCAACATTTAGGGAACAAATTGAACGGCAGAAAAAGAGCAGAAGTATGTCAATAAAAGTAATATTTCAGAGATCCTAGAGACTAGCAGCTAATGTGAACATCATCACTTCATGTCTCTAGATGTCATATTATCTCTGCTTGTGTTATTACAGATGACATGAATCCTAGGTACGCTCATTATATATGAAAAGGTAGCAGAAGGAACCCATGGTCGTGGTCAGATTCAATAACGCAGTGAAGACTCAAAGTGTGTGCACCGGCCCGTACCAGAAAGACCTGGAAACCACCAGCAGAAGTCTACACGTGTACCTGCAGACATGCTACAGGAAAATGTACCAAAGCAGAGCCCAACTGAAAAGCTTTTTCACCTCCATTATTCAGACAAGTATTTCTGTTTTCTTGGAAGGCTCTTCCTGGCCACTCAGCTTGCTCAGTTCTACATGCTGTGCTGGCGAGGAGGCACATGAGGAGGCAGAAACACGCATGTTAGAAGGACCAAAGCAGAAAACATTACTCCCTGTGTTCTCTCGTTTTAGTTTTACTCTTCATCGGTTTGTTTGGCTGTTTTCATTAGTGTGATTTTCTCATTGTTGTTTTTATAGCTCTCGACTGGTCCCCTGAGGGGCTGGGGGTTCTCTCATAGACCTGTACTGGGACAAGCATTTGCTCCACGAGTCTTCTCTTTAAAGGTCCCGCCTTTGAGACTCAGAGTGAGACCCTGGAGGAAGTGACCCTGGACCTGGAGAGGCTGCAGGGGAGGGTCACTCACTTGGTTACTCTCTCCACGCTCTCAGAAGACCTGAAATGCACTTTTCATAATTACATTCCTGCTAGGAGCTTAAGGAATCACTTCAGCTGGTGGTTTAACTTTGACTAAAAGACATTTTAGATGGTCAAAAGTAAGATTTTATAAATTTTGGACTTTGCTATTCATAAATATTTCCTCTCAAATATTTCCTTGTTCCCAAGTTAATTAGTGTATCTACCTTCCACCTATAAAATAATGAAAAATGAACAAACAAAAGAAAGAAAGAATGAATGAATATTACTCCAGTTTTCAAAACATTCCATTTTGTTGATGCAGTAATTCAGAACTTGGTAAAGCCTCATCTGCTTAGATTCTTTAGAGAGAGTCTAAGTTACACTCAGATGACAAAGGACATTGGCTTCCGAGTCAGAAAACTAAGACCGAGGTCAACTTTTGCTTTTTTTTTTTTTTTAAGCATAAAGACTTTGGGTAAATCATTTAATGTTTCTGTGCCACAAGGTTTTCACCTATTTAATGAAACAAACTAGTTGACGTTTTAGTTCTCACTTTGTTCCAATATTCTATCATTATGAACCATTAGGAAAATCACCATTAAGTTTTGTTTTACCAACTAGTTCAAGTTACTGAGATTTTTTTTACACAATGATGTCAAAAACAGGGGCAGATTTTAAAAAAGAGCACATACTAATGTGTTTTGTCATGAAACATGCTACGGGTACCATGAGCACACTCTCCGATCCTGTCCCGTCCCTGACATTGCAGATGTGCTGTGGCTGACAGTCACGCCCAAGTGAGATCAGATATGGCAACGTCCTGGGGGAGGGGCTGAACTAGCACCTGCCATCTTTCACCTGCTTTCTACACTACCATCGTTCATGGGCATCAGGCCATACGTCACATGCCAATTTCAATGAGTCAGTTGTTCATCTGTATTCGTCTCCAAAAACGTAGTTCTGTGAAATTTCTCCTAACTATTTCCTTTAATCTTCCCTTGTACTTGAGGTACAAGGCTCCCGTGGCTTGACCACCGACATATTTCCTTGTCTTGGGGGCTGTGGGGGGAGGTAGTGATAAAATAGGTGGGCCTTGCATTCTGATACCAGAGAGCAGCTAAAGAGGACAGGACAAAGCAACTGCCGAACACAGTGTCCTGGAGAAGGAAAGTGACCTTGTCGAAGGACCACCTGTCTCATTACCCAGTGACATCAGCCACTGCGTGTTTCCCCAGGGGGCCTGCGTCTGCACAGGAGGGCGAGCCCCTCCCCGGCTTTCCCAGAACTGCTGGGACCACTGGTTAGAAAACATTCTGTGTCCACACGTCCCTCCCTCTCTCTCCATCCCCACGCCCTTCCCAGGCAATTGCAGAAGGGAGATGACAGATGCTGCCTCCTGACTCTTTAAACCAGCAGTGTCAAACTCATTGTCACCAGGGGCCACATCAGCCTCACAGTTGCCTTCAAAGGGCCGAATGTCATTTTAGGACTGTGTAAATGTAACTACTCCTTAACTAGGGGCAAGAAGCTTGGCGTTGCCTCCCGGTAGAAACAAGGTAGAGGGCTGGATTTGGTCCATGGGCCTTGTATTTGCCACCTGTGCTTTAAACAGTTATTTATTTATATCTGCTGAGGGAATGAGACTGAAGAATGTGAGAGCGGGTCACACATCACTGTCACAGAGACAGAGAGTTGGAACACTGGGTGCCTCCTGGCTGCTCCAGACCTGGGGGTGTGCAGGCTGGCGCTATGTACTTCAAAGGAGATGCCTCCCAAGACCATCGCGCCCAGGAGAAGAGCAATCTCAGCACCACGGCTGATGCTGGATACCCCACGGCTCCGCCACACCTGGGGACTTGCAGGGCGCCTCCATACGGGGTAACACAGCCTCCCCTGGCGAGGACCCCTGAGCCTGGTGGGCAGCCACGCACGTAGTGAGTCTTCAACATTCTGAGGTAGCTGTTTTGATGCAGCTTTTTTTTTTTTTTAAGACAGAGGACTTGGTGACTCAATTGCCTGGGCATGGCCTCAAGGAGAGGCGGCCAACCAGCACTGCTCTGTTATTAGCCGGTGCCCTGTGGACGGCATGTCTCCTCTCTTCCCCCACCCTGCCCTCGCTCCAATCAAGGGAAAGGAGAGGCGGGGTGATGGGCCCGCTGCGTGGCCACTGGAGCTCGCACGCCGACTCTGCCTCTGTCTAGCTGTGACTGTGGGGAAATCAGTTTCCTCCTGTGTGAAACGGAAATACAGTATCACTGTTTAGGGTCCTTGTGAGGAAGGAGAGATGATGAGCATCGAGGGCGTGGCCAGGAAGGCAGATGCCCAGCGAGCCTTAGTTGTTCTTATCAGCACGAGCTCCTCTCCTCATCATCCTCCATCCGTGAGGTGGAGCCCGAGGTGCTGGGCCCTGGGACACAGACCACAGGGCTGACTCGTGGGTGTGAGTGCCAGGGCCGTCACATACCCTGCTTTAGACATGGTCCTTCTCGTTTAGAGCAAACGCTGCAGAAGGACAGGGCAGTACAAGTACGGTGAAGTGCTCAGTCCTTGGGTGTGTAAATCACACCCACTTTGTAGATGTATTTTGCATGCAGTTTAGAGGTGGAAGTGCTGAAGTCACAGGATTTAAAACTCTCGAGAGAGGTGACGGCTGCCCAACAGCATGCTTTTCCTTCAGGACAGAGTTCACACGCAGAAAGTGAGTGTCCCCGTGTTCACTGCCGCACAACTGCTCCCACGTTCATCTCTCCCCATCTGCTCGCAGGAAATCACATGGCCCCGCAAACATTCAGGGACAGCCGGACCAGGCGCCGGTCCGACCCTCCCCTTGATCTGCGCAAACTCATCGGAGTGTACACACAGCTACAGATTTGTGTGTAAAACCCATGGATTCGATGTTCTGTTTCACAGTATGGAACACGTGGTGCCTGAAAGGTATTGGGTGTCGCCAGCTAGCAGGCTTCACTGCGTCATTTATCCAGACCTCTGTCCCGCTGGGCTTCCCCCATACCAGACTTCTCACTAATTCTTGTCCTTGTTGGAGCCAGGTTTTTTATTTTTCACCTCCAGGAATGTGCCCCCTCCCTTGTTCTTTGTTCTTGTTCATTTCACACACAACCAGTCCCATTCACACAAAACACATCCTTACCCAAGTCGTTGGGTGTCACAAATGAACCTTCTGAACAGGAAGTCATTGTGCCCTTCCAGGTTCAGAAATGCTGCCCGCAGTCACTCGGAGCTGGCTTCAGGGCTAGCCCTTTGTGTGATATTGTGAACCATCTCACATACAGGACTGCCCCTCAGCGACCGTGTGGCCTCCTGAGGCGTCTTTCCCCACCCGGCGAGGCTCTGTGCTCTCTACCGAAGGGACAAGAGAGACTTCACAGGAAGTGGATTTCAAACTAAATTACTCTTTAGGCCATGCGTGTATTACTCAGAGTTAGAGTGGCAAGGAACAGAAGCCAGCTCTGGTCATCGTACGTGTCACATGGGCCGTCACCTTGGTGCAATAGGAGCCTCCAAGTCTGCCTCCAGGCATGCCATTCCAGCGGTCACAGAGAGAAAGATTCTCAGGACAAATGAAAATGCCTCAATCACAGGTTTTAAAAAATCAATTTAAAGCATATTCTGAGAACCAGGAAATAAGAAAACTAAGCACATTTAGGAGGGGGTGTGATCAGGCTGAGACCCCCAGGCAGAAGGGGCCCTGGGCCAATGACCACACTCGCTCTGTCAGAGCAACACAAGGAACAGGGTCCACCTGACTGCAGCTTCAGCTTGTCAGTTAGCCTAACAGATAACCACGGATTCTGTGCCTTCTGGCCAGAGGAAAGCTGGGTCCACAGATCTTCTCTTTATTCCTCTGGAGCTACTTCTAGACCTCCCCAGATCGCCATCTACCTAGAGAGCTCACTGCACACAGGAGGCGGTCAGAGCTTCGGGTTCCAGGAGATTTCGAATGTTGCCCATTGGCCCCTTGACATGTGAGGTGTAAACATTCCAGCATTGTCCTCCCACAGCGGCTGTGGGGAAGCCCACCCACAGGCCCCCCCTGCTTGGCTCTTGGGATCCTTTACAAGCAGAAGTGCTCTGGGCCCCTCTTGTAGGACCGCATACAAAGGCAATTGTGGTGACTCTCGATAGCTATTCCTTAATGACAGTTTGAGTGATTGTAATTCACAATGTGTTTGGGTCTTAAATTTAATCCACCAGTGAATAATTAGTGTTATTGAAACGGTTAAAGTGAGGTCCTGTGCAAACTGCTTTTCACCTACTTCCAACGCTGTTATTATTGGGCCATTTCTGCCGACTTTTACCACACAGCTGACTAGTTACTACTGGCACTTCCATGCTGACTTGAATAAATGATTATAAAAACAGGATTTCTATGAATGCATTTGTATTTTCATTGACGAAATTGTGTCTTCCACAACCACATGGCCTCAAGCAGGTCAGATTTCCCACCCAGCAGCACTGCACCGCACCTGGCTTTGAATGTGGGGGCCACAGTACTTCCCCACACTGAGAGTCACGGGCACTGGGGAGGCAGTCATCCAAATTGGGAACCCACAAGGACATGGAAAAGGAAGAAGATATTCAGGAGGGAGGGGGTGGCTCCAGGGTGTCTCCTGCCACGGAACCTGGTCAACAGCCAGAAGGGACCTGAGATGGCTCCTGGGGACACCACTCCCCCACCTCTCCAAGCCACACGGACTTCGCTCAGGTCTGCCAGATACTCTCCTGGCCCAGTGTCCTTACGAAGTCCCTTGGAGACGTCCCAAACCCTAGCAGGTGGCAGCGTAGGAAACGGGCCCCTCTGTGTGGTCAGCAGATCAGCATCCCTCCTTTGCGTCCTCACTGCGGGATGGGAGAGCCTGTGAGCTGCCCTGCCTTATGAGAACCAGAGATTTCTGCTTCTGAATGTTCACATGCCAGAGTAGACATGTTTGAAGGAATTCAACCTGGTGACAAGACAGTAACCTGTGGAAGCAAGCCACCTCAGTCCCGGTTGCAGAGTTGTCACCCCTGCCTGGGGTCAGAGGACGTCCTGGCTCATCTTTGGGTCTCTCTAAGGTCTGAGTCACTCCAGTGTGGCCTTGCACCCCACCCTCCTCATTTCAGCAGTACTAAGTAACCCCTGCATACCCTTCCTTTCCTCTCCTCTTCGTCCTTAGTTTTAGGAAAAGACACTTAAAATTTTACAAATCCAAATAAGCTCATCTCACTGACCCAGCCAGAAATCCCTCAACTAGAACTACCCAACAGGATTCTCTGATGGCAGGAATGACCTACGTTCATAAGGGACCACATAGTAGCCACTGGACACCAGTGCCCGCGGAGCCCTCGAAATGCGGTCACAGTTAGACTGAGACACTATTCAACTTTATTGCATTTTGACTCATTAAAATGTGAAGAGCCACATGGGGCTGGTGGCTGCCACATCAGAAAGCTCAGCCATAGGCAGCGTCCCGCTAATGGAGGCAGGAGTCCCAGAGCGCACAGGTGCCCTTTCAGCCAGACATCAGACATCCAACAAGCGAAGACAGACCTCACAATCGGATGGTGCAATGCGCACGCCGACAGCGCCCACTTTCTCCCCAGAGCACTCTGCCAGAGCTTCCCTCTGCAGGCTGGCCCCACCTCCTCACTGTCCCTGCATCCTGCTCCCACGGAAGTTCAAGAGGCACCCTGCCCTTGCGTTCCAAAATGTCAGAAATCTGCATGTTTCAAGTACAACAGGCAATATTGAGAAGAACTTGTCTGGAGATCTCTGAGAAATGTAAAACAAACCAATTCTCTCCACTTTCCAACAGGACCAGTTTCAGTCTCCTTGATGAGGCATTTATTTCGAGATGGTTACACATAAAATTGTAATAAAACAAAAGGACAGTGCTGTCCACCTTGTCTTCTAATCTGATGGACCTTAATAAAGCCTCATCTAATAAGGCAAAATTGACACTGTTATGAAATTTGTATTGGGCTCTGCTTTACTGAACATATAAATTGACATTTTCCTAGATTTGTGATATTATTTAGCATATAATTCACCTAAACTATACACCACAGCACATTTTCCAATCTTATAGATTTTTTTTCTAAACTCATTGGAATTTCCAAAGTTCAATACAATGTGTAGTGATTTGAAAGCAAACGTCCACTAAATTTCAAGTTGTAACTGATAAATTTGCAATGTTTATTTCCAATAAATGACAGACCAGAACTAAACATAGAAACCAATATTTGTACAAACTTACTCTCCTGCCCATTCTCCTTCAAAATCGTGATTTTCCAAACAAAAGAAACAAATATTCATGGCTGAATATACTGCTTCAAATTAACACTGAAGTAACTGAAGTCCTTATTAAAAGTTAGCCATGGACTAAGAAAACAGGAGGAAGGACAAGACCTCAGGTTAAGAGCATCAAATTCCGAGCTCTCTATGTCCTTCGTTATCAGTGATTTTAAAACCTCTTTCTCGCCAGGAAAGACTGGCCAGGAAAGACTGGGAAGTAATAGCTTAGTCTAAATGCCAGCAGCTCCATGCCATCAAGGGCCCACCTTTCAGCTAATTTGCAGCTCTTATTATCTTGGTACCGTGAGACGGAATTGAATAGATTGCTGGAACATCTGTACCACGGCATTTAGCAAAGAACGTGTCAGCGGCATCCAGGACCTCAACGAGGATGAAGCCTCCAAAATATAAATCAAAGGCAATATAAGAACATCTCAGAAGAAGAGAATGACAGCAATCCTGCACACTTAAAACATTGTAAATGCCTCAGGGGTTCTGTGGAGCAAGTCGTGTTAAAAATAATGATGTACCAACTAAATGTACCATGCTCTCTGTTAAGACAGGGACAATGCAACAGAACGAGAAAAGCCTGAGACTCTTTTCAGACTCTGTGGGTTCAAGGTTCAGCCCCACTGCATACTGTTTCTTTGGTGACTGCGATCTTCTCCATGAATCTCACAGAATTTTCACGGGTACTAGCAGTGACAGTGATGCCCACCTTCCCAAATTCACACGGTTGTCATGCGAATCAGCACAGCGGGCAAGGACGTACTTTTTGAGTTGTTAAAGGTGCCATGGATTTGGGTTATGAAACGTCGTGTTACACTAGAGGTTTCATCTGGAGCACCCAATACCAAGGGGAGTGCCGCTTCCACAGGCAGATTTAATAACTGAAAACCCCAGAGATAGGATTTTCAAAATACTTTACGGCTTCAGGGCAGTTTCCGGTTCACAGCAAATGTGAGTGGAAAGTACAAAGTTTCCATACCCCCACCCCCCCGCCCAACACAGGATACAATTTTTGAAATCCCTTGCCAATTCTGTGTGTGTTATGGTTGGCTTGTTGGAGGTTAGGTGGAGATAATTTGGGAAGATAATGTCTTGGTTGGAAAGTGCATTACATCAACATGTCAACACAACGGGATACCCTCCTTCATCTTAAATCAAGAGAGAAGGGCTTTGGCGGAATGACTCACCGCGCCTGATGTGGCTCATCTGCATTTGCGAGGAAACGCTCAGTCAGGCCCGAGTCCCACTTGGTAAACAGAGAAAGTAGTGACCTGCTGATCATAGTTACGTTGGTCACGTGTGTAACCCCAGAGTTTGTGAGAACAAGTGATGTCTGAGTGTCCCTCCTTGGAAAATTGGAAGGGCTTCCTTAAGGCCATTTGCCTTCTACCCAGGAAGACTGCGCGGAAGGCTGAGGAGACTCAAGCACAGAAGACGTGGAAGGAGGGTCAGTGAGAAACCAGCAGCTGGGGGGGAGGCCTCACTGGAGGTGACGGTGACCTTGCCTGTGGTGGCCTCTGGCACCTGTATGAGAGCTGATGAGACAGAGTCTGCGTTTCACACTGGCCAGCTCCTGAGAGTGCAGCTACATCCCATGGCAGGTAACCGCTCAGGTAAGACATGTCCCCACCCCCTTTTTCTTAGTCTCCCCCCCTTGCACCAGCACTGAGACATCAGAACCTGAGGGGAGCAAAAAGTGGGACAGGGCAGAGGCTCTCAGAGGGGAAGGACAGGAGGACGCCCCTCCCTGGCCCCTCCACTGGTGTCCAGGCTACTGTGGGCCTGTCAGAGTGGTACAGGGGCAGCTTTGGGTTTCGTGGGCTGCTTGTTTCTCATGGCACTGGACACTGTCATTTGCTGAACTGAGACTGTATTTGACATTTGAAGTTGTCTGCGTGTCCTGGTAAAAGCTGCCCCCTGCTAGTGGCCATGGTAGTGCCTCTCGGAAAGACACAAACGCCACGTCAGCAACAGAGACACAGAACAGACACCGCCTGATGGAAAGGTTAGTCCGGGAACAGCCTGGAGAGGCCTTACGAAGATCCCCACTAGGCAGCAAGGCCTGAGGCACTACGAGCCCCGCCACGAACAGTTCTGTGTTCTCAGTTCCCGACTGGGGCGACCGCACCTCTAGGTTCTCTGACCTTAACACCATCACTGTTCCACGAAGAAGTGCCTATGGCCATGACCCCCTGACAACTCTGGCTTCTTCTCCAGAACATCTGGGTCAACCCAAGTGTGTCCACACAAGCCCTATCCGAGCTCGACAGTGGTCTGCTGGTGCTGCCTCCCACACACGCCCTTTCTAACTATGATTGTCCTTCCGCTCTCCCGCCATACCGCTGCTGACTCTGAAGCTGTTCGTAGAAAAGTGAATTTCT
The DNA here is from genome assembly GCA_007922815.1 of Macrotus californicus. Lineage (NCBI taxonomy): Eukaryota > Metazoa > Chordata > Mammalia > Chiroptera > Phyllostomidae > Macrotus > Macrotus californicus. The sequence goes on from VMDR010002003.1 coordinate 67,790, forward strand.
CAGTGGCAAGGCAATGCTTTTAGCTTTTCTTATGTTTGAAAGTCATAGTTCAGTAGAGAACAGAAGACCTAAGAAGCGAATCCTGTTAGCTGTTTAAACATATGAAGAGCTGTCAAATAGATTTTCTTTTTTCAAAAACGACAGCTAGAAGTCATGGGTGAAGACAGACTTCAGGTCAAATCACTATCAGGAAGAGTTCTGTAAGTGCAAACAGCTAACTGGAGAAGCAACAATTCCTTCATTAGGAAAGGGGCTCCAGCAGAAGACAGACAACCAAACACCGAATATATACAAGAGCACACTTTGTATCAGGAGGGAGTGAGGCTGGATGACTACAAGGTCCTTTCCCAGTCTAGAGTGATGGGCAGGCAAGGCATACTGACTCTGCTGTTCATTTATTCATTCACCGCACAAAGCGTGTCTGAACCCGCCCTGGGCATCAGAGCTATGCTGGCCACTGACGGAGAAGGTATCCCAAACTGAGGACCCGAGTCTAGGAATGGAAGCAGGGGAGGGGTATCTGAGTAACAGTTTCTTAGACTTTGATCATATGCCATTTATTTTGTGGGTATATATATGTATATACATGTGTACATATCTATACATGTGTGTACATATATATGATCTTTCCTATATTTCATTATGCACAGCATAAAAATCTTAGCTTTACAGCAGCATCACACAACTTGCCGGTGACATCGCACTGGGTTACACTGACCCTCTACCTGAACTGCTTTATAAAGACTGTCCTGGTCAGTAATACAGACAGATAACCAGTGTTTTCAGCATATCATGGAGGAAAAGCTCACCTGTCACTGGTGGCTATACCTGATCATCTTAACCACAGGTCACTTGCCAGGCAGCAGGTCAGCAGGCACTGATTAGGATGGCTTTCTGAGTTGCTAGGAAATGACCAAGGAACGACTGGAGATTTAAAAGACGGAAAGAACTCAGGGTCATGCTGACACTGCAGAGAACTAGAGGCCTTTGGGCTGGGAGAACCTTAGCTGAATCGCGCTGGTGAGTGGCTGTGGGCTGTGGCTATAGGCACGCCTGTGGCCCTGCAGGGCTCGTGCTGGGGGCATGACGCTGTCTGACAAACCAGTGGAGCTAACTAGTCAGTTCAACAGTCCTAATTCACAAGAGCCTCCCCATTAATTTTCCTGATTTCCTATTTTTCAAGTACACCTGTACCCTTCTAGTTCCTCTTCCCTGAAGAAAAACACCCATGCTTGCCTTCTGACCCAGCACTTGAATCTCCGTCTGACTTTGGAAGATGGAGAGTCTAGTACATTTGACTCTTTGTAGGAAAAATCTGTAGAGCAAAGGTCTGACCCACTCCCCAACTCCCTCCACCATCCCCAGTAAGAAAATGAATGAAACTCAAAGTGGATGCTTCCAGCAGGAATCTGAACTTGGGGTCATCGCATTTAATTCAAAGCTTGGCTGTTCTGTCACTGGGGACCCAGTGACGTCCATTTCCCAACCGGTTTCAACGATGCATTTATTTAAGAAGGTTGAGATTCCCTAACAGAAGGCACATGCGTGCATAAGTACCAAATCTTCTGTAAAGAGCTGTAAAAATGTACCCCAGCCCTGATCTGCACTGTCTTGTAGTAGGGTTTTTCAATGGGACTCTCCCCTCCACCCACACTGTATTTCGGCTGGGAATACACTTGTTCTCTACAAAGCACTGACCAGGGTCTACCATGGAGTAAAATAAGGCTACTAGATTCCACTTATCCTTCCCCAGTGAGGTTTTTAGGCCATTTACCTCTTAAGCAATGACAACTAAATTATCCTGGTGCCCTAAAGATCTATTATTTAATTTCCACAATCCTTGATAAAACTTCAAAGTGGTGAAACAGATAATTTCTCAGTTTCATTCTATAGAAAACCAGGGAGCTACTTTTATGTATAGGAACACATGCTGAAACAACAGTGGCATTTCACACAAAAACAAGTTCAAGGCTGGTCACATCCCCAGTGTAGCCATTGTGATACAAATAGAGGGTGTGATGGCAGAATTTAGACTCAGTAATGAAATGGCTGAGTCCACAAAGATCATCTCAGATGAGTGTGCATTTCCAGACATGGCAGCCCTTACTCTTTGCCCATCCACTGCCCATCTCATCCTTTCTCCTTATTCACAGAACTCTGATGTTGATTGGAAAAGCAATGGACACAAACCAGCAAAATAATGAGGTGAATCCGAGCCAATCACAGATGTCCTTTGGCCTACGGAAAGCACTCGCTTCTCAGGCTTCCTTTGTGATCACAAGTGTCCATGTGACCAACTTATGAACAATGAGATGCAAAAAGAAGCCTGCAAAGAGGTTTTGAAAATGTGTTGACATCATTATTTCCTTTTTCCGATAAACAAAACCAGTGTGGCTGCCCCCATCACGCTGGCCTGCCTGCAGACTGACGCCAGTGGCCAGCACTGTCCACGGGGGAGGTGGGGAGTGACGACCCCCACGCAAGGCAGCTGCTGCTGGAGATGACCCATGTGCGTCCCTATGCGTCACGCCTCTGCCCCGTGAGTTCCGTCGCTGCCTGTGGGCAGCGTTGTTAACCAATAAAGAAGGCAGCCTGGTTTTAAAACATGACACATTTAACTGAAACTGAGAATAAAGTTTAAAAAGTATATGAAAAATTTTCTGTACAAAAAGCTTATCTTTTTGTCTCTGCTTTATGGATATATTTAGGTGGTGGCTCTGTCAAAACTTTGGATGTGGTCCCAGTGAGTGTTTCTCTTGTGAGTTGTTTGTAGGCATCACCCTACACGATGAATAAAGGAATAAAGTTCTAGGTAGCTAACCCCGCCTCCGACGACTAGCCTGGCGGTGCTGCCCAGGGTCCCGGTGCCACAGGGAGGCGGGGAGGGGTCCCACGCAGCTGGGCCCAGACTCCCAAACAGGTACCAGTGAAAAGCCTCCGCTGTCCATGCTCTTCTCTCACTTGTCCCTGACCCGTGGGGCTCAAGCCAAGTCTGAGCTGCCATTCGGTCCCTTCCATCCTTGCCTCTCTCGTCTACTGCTCCTCTCCCACCAGAGCCTCAGCTAAAACTGGAGGCACCTCTAACAGCCCTTAAAACAGCCCCGAGCTTTTCCAGAAATGAATGTGTTCCGACAAATAAACCTGCTGCTCACACACACGTGTGCCCTGTGGCCGTTTGAGGGGCTGGCTCTAGGAAAGGCGGCTGACCATCACTCACCAAAAGCTTATTCACCAGGCAAGAAAGAGTCAATTTACTTGCTAGAATAATCTATTCAAAATGTGTTCGATTTATTTGATTATAAAGTGTGTAGCCAGGTCTTCGGTGCTCTGAGCTCTTGGATCCCTTCCCCTGCCCTCAGCACGTGGGTGCTGACCTCCTGTCTTTTCCTCTGTCTGCCCCGACTCCCTCCAACTGCAGCATGAAAGGCAAAGGATTTTAACATCTCAGACGCTCTGGGGCAGACGACAATGTCCAGGTCACACAGAGATGCCTTTGAAAGCCATTGCACCAATCCAATGAATATAAGATACTGCAGATGTTATAGCCGGTTAAAAAAACACATTTTGGGTAAATGGGTAAATCTTAATAGACGAAATGGTTGAAAAATTTTAAAACATTTCTGGAGAAACAAAATTACTGAAATAAATATAAAGAAGAAACCGGTATAATCCAAACTGTTGAAATGTTGAAGCTCTGACTACATTCATAAAAATATATGCACAAATGCATTCAAGAAGAAAACTTTCCTATGAGGAGGAAAAGCCGGGGTGCCTCTGGGTCGGCAGAGGCAAAGCCTGCCTGGTGCTCTGCTCCCTCTCGAACCCAGAGCCTCGATGTGAGCAAAAAGCCACACGCCGACTAGCCTCTCTGTAGGCCTAATGTCAAAACACCAACCCAACAGACCGCAGACCCGGTTACACCCTCACCGTTGGGACATTGAAAAACATCTCATAACAGAAAATAATTCCAAAAATATTTCACAACAGAAAATAATTTGCAAGGCCTCTTCCGCTAAGCTCTCCAAACTCAGAAATGCCTAACCATTGAATTGATGAATAAAAAGACTGCTGCATACTTATTGCTCAGTAAGCTTAGATATATTTCAAGACTTGATTACATATGAGGGAGTAGATTTTGATATTAAGAGAAGTAAGTAGACTCCTGACTAACAATTAATCTCTAACAAATATTAACTTTAGAAATGATCATACATTTAGACTATATTTCTTAATAAATCTCCTTACATAAATTGTCCCTAATCTATAAACCAATTTTAAATGAAATCTATCATGCCAGGCAGGCATTTTACATCTTACTCTATTTATTGCGCCATCTCTCATCAGAAACCTTTTAGCTGTAATGCTATTCCATAGCAGAGTATCTCATTAGAGTGGCAAAGATAAAGTTCTTTTTCAGATAAAGTAATTATAGCGATTGTGGGGGAAAATTTCATCCAGGGCTCTTGGCTACAGCGACCTGCTGGCTTATGATTCATTTTAAGGCTAATAAACCGAGTGCAAAGGAGAAGCTTTTAACGGTGGATGACCCGGGTTACCTAGAGTTTGTGCTGGAGGGATTAGCAATTTCTAACTTGACCAGCACCGCAGAGTCCCGGAGGCGGGAGCTTACAGTGTGAGTCCAGCAGCTGCTTTGATGCATCTTGGGCAGAAAACTCTTCACCTGAACAAACAGCAGTGAGACCTGACAGTTTCTAAATGTTTAGAATGTGCCAGGCACCACACAATGAGTTACTGGTAAGTCACTAAATCTTTGCTGTGACTTCAGTGAAATTTTTACTTCCATTTTACAGCAAGGAAATCGAGACAAAGAAGGTAAGCAACCTGTCCAAAGTCACCCAGCCAATAAACACAAGACCCCGAATCCAAGCACCTACAGGTAAAAGGGACGCGGGAGGCCATTCCCTCCAGCTCCTCGCTCCCAGGCGGCTCTGAGCCCAGAACGCTCACTTCGGCATGCACTCTATCTTCTCTTATTACCAGAATCAATAAACACTTTACTCATAAGGTCCTCACTGTATTTTAAACCTACGTCCTGTTAGAAAAGCCAGTCCATTTCTTCCTACCCCAGAAGCTTCACTTTCTACAGCAGGCACCATCCACCTGGAGTGTGGGCAGCGGCGGGCATGGGGGAAAGATGGGCCGAGCCCCTTGTCTGAGGCACAGGAGGGAGCACCCTGAGGCTTGGTGGGCAGACACCTGCAGGCCTGAGGAGGGACCCTTGCAAAAGGACCCCACGAGCAGATACTTCTTCATCCGCATGGGATTCTAACGAAGCTTCATCAGCCCAGGAAACTTTCTTAGCAAGTTGCACTGCCTCTTTTCATCTTGAGTTTGTAGAAATCGCTGCAGGGGAATCTCTGAGAGATGAGCTAAGAGCCATGTTAAACTATGTGCTTGCTTCCGATCCAGAAGGCTCACTCTGTACCCCACACATCCATGATTTCATGACAGGACAGAGGGAACCATACCGACCGACATTCTAGTCTCGAGTTTGGCAGGATCCAAGAAGGGAGGGACAGGGACAGCATCCTGTCTCTTGGTGCTGTTTCTTTTTTCAGTATGAACTCCTTTAGTTTGCAGTTATTTCTACAACCAGTGTAAGCTCTGCATATCTTGGAAAGCTTTCCTTTTCCTGCCCTCTTTTCTGGATTAAGAAAAATAAAAAGGCTCGGAGGCTAAGACTCAGTCAATTGTTTGGCTGTCCACGCTACGACAATACGATGACACAGGTTATTTTAAATTGCCCATTGTAGTCTTCGAGAACACAGTCAGAAACCTATGTGCACGGGCAAAGCAATCACCCTTCTGTGCTCAACCCTGTGGCATTTCTGTGAGGACCTGCAAGGACAATCTTTGAGCCGGCCATTGAGAACTGGACGTTTGCCATGTTCATAGTTGCCGAGTGAGTGTTCATTTTTCTAAAGGTGGTTTTCATGAGTGGGAATCCTGGTCAAGGTCAACGTGAAATAAAGGAGATAATATGATTTGGAGAAAGAAGAAAACCTGGTGTCCAAGCTGATTCTCAGCTCGTCCTCAAGGCCAGGCCAAAATTTCAGACATCGGTTTCCCATCTTTAACACCAAGATGAAGGGGCCATCTATCTTCCTGGACAATTTTTCATTAGGTGTGGACCCTGTGAACAGTTCGACCTCAGAGCATTGCGTACGAGAGGCAGCTCTTTATGACCACGGGCAAATGTCAAAGAGGGTCGAGGACACACTGGAAGTATAAATAAATTCCCCAAAACAACCACAAAAAATGAGGTGGTTACTATTAAGGCTAATGAAAGGCATGGGACTTGTTGAAGAATTATTTCTCTGGACTAGAAAAAATAAAATTACATTTTAAAAAAATAACCCAGGTTATTAAGCCAGGTGGCTAAGTAGGTCCCACTTTCTCTGCCTGCGTATAAAAGGCCCCCTGTAGAAGTTCTGATAAAGCACACGCGGCTCCATCAGAACTAGTCAGCCCCACGAGATCCTTTTTCTTTTTTCTTTCTTATTTCTGACCAAAGAAAACTGGGCAAGTTGCAGATCTTTACAAATCTCTGGAAAACGAAATTGAGCACTTGTCTGTTTCCTACATAGGAACCCTTCCTCAGGGACAAATCAGTGCCCCCCCATCACCGGCAAGCCGAAGCTGTGGGGTGCCCGTGTGTGCACTTACAATATATATAACAATAATACAGCATTTAAGATTTCTAAGTATTCACGTTCCAGCTGGTATTCCCAGCACTGTTCACATATCACTAATCTTCACAATAAATAAGAACTAGAAATCATACCCCCGTTCACAGAGGTCCCCGAGCTGACCCAGGGAAGACGTGTGGAGGTGGGGCTTCTAACCCAGGCAGTCTGGCTCCAGAGTCGCCTTAGCGAGCTCACACCACGCTGCCCCTCAGCCGCCACTCACTTTTGCTGCCCACTTGCTCCTCGCCAGGCTCAGCAGAGCACCTCCTATTCACACATCCCATGACAAGTGCCACACTCTGGCATGGCGCTTCTAGGCAGCTGCTGCAGGTGGTTTTTCCTTTTTGTTTTTCTGTTTTCCCCTATGGAGCACATTTTTCGTGAGATATCATGTAAAATTGCACATTTATGATTTCTCTGTATTAAAAAGAGGATCGGCCACGCTGAGCTCCCATAACACCTGGTGGGAGCCGCCCCCCGTCCGTGGGCCGTGGCCTCTCCCACCCACCATGGTCCTCAGCACCCTCACTGCCCACATGCGACTTCACCTTTACACCACCCATCTGTCTGCTCACTGGGGACACCTGCCAGGGGACCCGTGGTGTAGGCAGAGCTGTGCAGTGAAAGGGGGAAGCTGTAGAGCTACCAGGCCTATAGCGCCCAGCCTGGTTCACACCCCTCATCCACCGCTTGTGAGCTCTTGTTTGCTTGATCTCTTTAAGCCTCTTTCCTTCTTCCATCTAAAATAGATTTACTAATAGTGCTTCCCTCAGAGCGTTATGAAACAATTAGGGGAGATAATCCATGGAAAGAATTCAGCTTGGAGTTCAATGATGATTGGCTATTGCCCTTTCCATTCGGAACCATGGGAGGTCTGTGAAAATAGGGCACGGCCACCCCGGAGCTCTCAGACCGGGCTGTGGATCAGACGGGACGCACAGCGGGTGGCTGCACTGGAAGGCAGCACAGGGGAGTTGGGGGAGAAACACTCAGGTGGGACTTTGGGATGGCACGTCTCCCCGACAGAAGCACGTTCCCATGACCACCCCAGAGGAGGGTCCACTCCGCGGGGGACGGGGCACACCTGGGACCATGCATGGATCTGTCTTCCTACGTGGGTTTGCCTGTGTAGCTGAAATATCGTACTGCACTGAAACACTGAATTGCATTGTTTGGACCTATACCATTGTCCCAGGCTGGGGAGGGGCTCTGTGACACCCCTGCCTCGGAGCACCCTTCAGGGTGTTCCCCGTGCTCCATTACAGCCATTCGCTGGGCCACCCCACCCCTAATCTAGGCCTGCAGAGCCCTATGAAAAGTAAACTAATGAATCACTTTGCCATCAGGCTGTCAGCAAATTTAACCCAATGACAAACTGTCATAGCACCAAAAAATAGTCCTAAGACATCATGTCATGCGTCGCCTCTGTTTTTAGCATTTGCCTTGGCTCTCTGTGGCCTGCAGAATAAAATCCAAATTCTCCAGCCCTCGCTGGGGCCCGGTGTGGTGCCAGGGGTGTCTGTCCACACCTCAGACCCTGATCCCCCAGAGCTCTGTCCTGTTCAACATCCTGGGCTGTGCTCTCTCCACGGCACCCACCAGCCCTCTGCCCCCCGACGCGCATGTTCGCATTCATGTCAAGTTTAGCCAAGCTCCACACAGCCATGGCGCTGAGGCCAGGAACTAGCTGTGCCCGTGGTTCACATCGGGATCCTGAAACCTGTCCTCTGGAGGGCGCAAGAGTAAGTGTGTCAGGGTTTTGGAGGCCATCCAGTCTGTCCGTCTGCCCCTGCCCCAGGGTGCCACGCAGTCCGGCAGTGTGCATGGAAATGGGAGGTGCCGCATCCCAATAACTCTCTGTTATGGATGCTGGAGTTTAGACTCCATGCAATGTTTATGGGCCATGCAATACTGTCCTTCTGATGTTTCTCAACCACTGAAAAACATAAAAGCATTCCTCACTCAGGAGCTGTACAAAAACAAGCCAAGGCCATGGCAGATGCTTGCTTGCAGTCCTTGTTTCAAAGGTGCACTGTTGCTGACCCACAACTGTCTTTCCCCTCGCTCTTGAGGAATATGTTACGTTTAGCGACCTTAACTGAGCAGTCCACTGAATTTGGAATGTGCACACAAACACGTGGCTGCCATGCAGAGCAAGATATGAAACGTTTCCAGTATCTTACAAAGCTTGTAAAAGACACCCCACAAAAGTCTACCCTCTGTTTGTGTTCAAAGTAGTTTCTCTCTCCTTTCAATAGGCCCGGACTAGAAAAATGGGGGCAATGGTCCTGGGCTACCTATGTGTTACACAGTCATGTGGTTTGAAATGACACTTCAGACACCATTGACCACTGTGACCACATGGGGGAATGTCCATGGGAGAGACGTGGGCAACAGCTGGTTAGGAACTCCAAAGGCAACTCTGCTAATGTATATTTGCTTTCCGGGCAGTCTCTGCCAACGACGTCCTTACCTGGGCCAAGGTGAGCGTGGCTTGCTGGCAGGTGCCGCAGCGCACCCTGAGTTTTCCTGGCTGCACTCTTCCACAGGGGCTTTTGCAGTAAACATAAAAGCTGTTGTAGGCCGCTCTACCTGCTGGGGGACATAAAAAAGGCAGAGGAAGTAGCCAATCAGTGCGGAATCCAAACTGACACGAAGTTTAGAATCCCTCAGGAGCATTTTGAAATGTTAATGGGATAAATATTCTGATGAAGACACAACAGTTGCATTTGGGAAATCTAGTTTAATGCTCAAAAGACTGAAAATCTTTTCTTCCCTTTGCCCACAGCCCTGTGACTTAGCACACTCAGCGGTCGGCCGCTATGGTTGCTGGCCGAGTGCGTGTGGAACTCGGGGACGTGGAAGGAGCCCTTTGCCGCTGAGCTTCTCAGATGGGGGGGGAATGGTATGGAGATGACTGGAGACACGGAGCCCTGAACTCCCGAGTCCTGTTTCGTGCTCCTGCACACAGTTTTGAAGGCTCCAGACTTTTCCTCTTAAATTCTTATCCATAGGGACGTGCCAGCCCCTCTCCCGCCGTGAACACCGTCCCCGTGGGTGGGCTTCCAGTGGAGACTTTTTAACACACAGTCAGTCCCACAGGGAGGGAGACACGAGCCTGGAGGGGCTCCACACACACGGGCACGAGGAGGTCCCTTGCACTTCGTGAGAGTTCTCCACCTCGACAAATGCTATTCAAATGACACAGTTCCAAGAGCAAAAGCTGGGAAATCAGTAGTCAAACATCTCCTATAATTTCTGTCGAATGTCGCCACCCAGGAACAGAATTACTCCCAGACGAGGGGACTCCTTCGGGATGCTTTCACACCTTCACGGCTGCAGAGAGCTGACTTCGCTCAGACACACTTGCCAGTCAGACCACCACCTGCCTCAACCTCTGAAATGACTAAACACTTCTTGTAACCCCTAACTTCTTCCTGGGTAGGACTTACATGAGGTCATGGCATAAAATTCCGTTTTAAGGTTCACTGTGATCGTTGAGAGCATCTAGAAATAGTACACAGTAAGTATTTTGGATCATTATGAGCGAAAACCTTTAGACTACCAAATGCATCCAGTGCATGGAAACCAGTTAGTATAAAAAAATGAGCACACAACCCCCCCCTCCAAGGTCTCATGCAGCTCCATGTGTCCTACTAACTTACAGGCAGACCCTTTGTAGACACATTGAATTGCCACTTGTGTAGCCATCCTTGCTAAATTATAGGTGACGATACTTTTTAAATAGAAATCAAATATATATAAAAAATATAAATATTTATGTGAATATAAATGTATATGTTACATAAATAGGAATACAAATGTATATATTTATAGGTAAATAAATATAAATCAGAACATCAAGTTTCGTATTTTCCTCATTTACTGGCAGCATGTTTTATCATCATCAGTCTCCAGCAATTAGCATTTGGTTTCTGGTTTCCCATGGGGGAGGGTAGGTATACATGTTTGTATGATAAGAAACTATGATTTTCTGACACTTTCTGTAACTTTAGGGCCTTAATGTGCAAAGTACTCAAGGGACAGATAGAACTGTCTATCGAGGTTACAGAACTGCCCTAACAGACCACCAGGGGACCCCCAGAACTGGGACCGTTTAAACACACAGTAAGATGAGTGCAGGGAAGGAGGGAGGAGCCTTGTTGATAAAACCTTTATTGGCAATATGAAAAAATTCAATTTCATACTTTTTACACCCCACTGTAAAGCTTAAACAATAAAGAAGGAGGAAGAAGAGGAATGGGCGGCAGAAACCCCTCCAGAGGAGAGCCAGGCCGTACAGACACGTGCGGTGGTGAGGGGCCCGTCAGCAGATCCCTGACAACAGCCACCCGGTGTCCCAGACATTGCAGGGCACTCAGGGACTCTTCTCTGGCCCGCAAGGCAGTGGCAGCGCTCACGTTATGTTTCCACTAACGATACATCCAGGCGGAACCGGAACTGGGGGGCCTTCCACCCCATGTGTGGGGCCTTCACTGAAGTCCTTGAGAAGTTCATTGGAAAACACTGCGCCCCAGGGCGGGAGCCCTAGTAGCCTACCCGGTGACATGCGGTCAATGAGACAGAGCCCCCCAGAGCCAGTGCCGGCTGGGCACTGAGAGCCAGTCTAAGGAAGATCAAGGTCAGGCCAGTCCTGGCTACAGCCAGCAACTTTCAAACTCTTGGCTCTCCTTGGCCAAGCAGCCGGGACTCCAGGCAAATCTTGTCTTTTTCTCAGAGTGGCTCCCCCACCTCTTTGGCTGCATATCACTATTTAAAGTTGGCAAGCTTCTCCACATCATGCTGGGATCGGGAGTGCACAGGATGGGGAGAAGGACAAGCACCCTGATGGTGACCTTCTGGGCATGTCCCCAGCGGCCTGCCTGCAGGTCTCTGGCACAGACCCTTGAATAGGCAGCCACAACCCCGAGGGAAACAGCAAGGCATGTCTAGGACCCAGCTAACATTCCTGGGGGCGTAGCGCTGTCTCCGTCAGTAATGTCAGTCTTGCCTCTTCTCCTTCTCCTTGGATCTTAAAATCCTCTTTCCTAATCAGCTCTTCCATATGGCAATCCCTTCCCACACATACACTATACATAAATATATTTCACTGAATCATTTGTAATGAAGTTGCAGATACTACAGTACTCACCCCTAAGTCTTTAAACATCCTAAAAAATGACTTTTCTTTTCAAATAAAACCATAAAGCTTTTCGAGTGATTGGCTGTTTCCATAGTCCTAGTCACAGGCGAATCAAGCACTTCAAGTGCACTCAGGGAACCCTGCAGTGGGGTGCCAGCTGTTAGAAGGTACCGAGCCAAACCATGGGGGCTCTGCAGTTGGAGGCGATGCTAAGTTAGGCCAAGGTAAGCAAGTCCGCTCACTGCAGGACCCTGCACACTCATAAGACAGGCACTGCAGAGCATAGCGCGTGCCAAACCCGATCTGAACTCAGAAACCTTCCTTTCATGGAGAATTCTGTGCAACTGTATATTCAGAAAAAAAATAAGTAAATAAAGGAGGATTCAACCCGCAGTGCGGACTTGATCTTCGCAAGCCATACTGCTGATGTTTATAACCAAAGCCAGCTGTATCAAATGCTCCCGAAGAGCCTACTGACAGTTAGAATGTGTTCTTCCCTCCACCCCAAGCCATCAGTGAACTTATGTAATTATTACACCATAGGTCAGGAGGGCTAGTCTATGGGCGTAATGATTTTACAAAGTAAAGGATGTTCATTTCATTCTGAAGTTCTTTTTTTTGATAGAGGTTAAAAGCAGAGTTTATGAGCAGGACCCTGTAAAGTGGGAGTCACTGTGCACTCAAAGCATCCTTAGAAACCCTCCCATTCCCGAGCATTGTGATGTTATCATCATCTTTCGCCTTCTCTCCCACGATTTGTCTGATTAGCTCCTTTGTCAAGTCTCCTCCTTTCCTTGTTCACTTTTCCTGGTCCAAAAATTGCCAAAAGCATTAACAACATTCACAACACGTTGAGTAAAACCCCTACTTAAAAATAATATATGTTATTGGCTTTGGCCTTTAAAACCCAGAATGATCTGTAGTTTTCATTTTCCTCTTATGCGTTTTAAATAATGAACTTTAGGCTCGCAGACATCGTTTTAATAAGACAAATAGGCGCTTCAGAAAAGTCCTCCTGATTCTGACGAAAACTGTTCATTGACCTCAGAAGCTTTCAACATGGCTGGTCACAGAGGATCAAGACTTTGGGTGCTTGGGCCATTCGTTTTCTGGTGGGAGGGAGACAGTGACAGTCAGCACATGGAATGGCTACAACCTGTCCTGTCCCCTCAGCTCCCCTTTCCTCTAGTCTCTAGGAATGTAACCTCGGTCTGGTTTGATGCCTGTGAACTCACTGCAGGGCAGACCCATGGCTACACTTTCTGGACCCGTGCCCTGATCCCGTGACAGGGAGCTGAGGCATAGAGAACCTTTTCCCCTGCATTTGCCAGAATTCTTGCCCTGGCCTTTCTGGGTGGCGGTCATCCTTCCATCTGTGTTTCTTACACTTGCTGGAATACAGGCCTCAGGGGCCAGTATAAGTATGTACAATAAGCATGTACCAAATGGGCAAAGTCCGAGCCAGGTCACCTGTATGCAGCCCATCCTTCCTCACGTGGACCAGAAACTACCCATTAGTTCCAATTTGAACAATACGTGTTCAGTGAGTGTGAGGCAGATCCCATGAAATCCATCCACCGTGTACTTCCGGAATCATCTCTTCTGCATACCACCTTGCTTTGGATCATCGGAAGGATAAGGTCGTGTCCACTCCGATATAATGCCAACTTCTGAATAGGAAATTTTGCCTTGCACCCGTTACCTACCTGTCCTGCCTTTTCCATTGCTCTGACCTCCCACAAATGTCGCATCCTATTTCATACCCAAACTTCTCATGCAGGTCCTTGATCTAAGTAAACACACAATAAATATTCACTAGGTCAATAAGTTCTCCCATATTCTAAATGTGGGAGTTATCGGGTATGGTAACGTGAGGGCAACATCTGTATAAAATAGAATGTAGCTCTGATACCGAATATTTAAAACTTCTTTCCACCAGCCAAGTATACTGGACCAACTTCACACACCCTTCAAGTTAACAGCCTACAATATTTGAAACCAATAACATCAATATGATCTTAAGATCACAAAAATGATTAGGATGACAAAGTAAACAAAAAAGAAAGAATACTTCAAAAATTTCACATAATACTTTGAATAACGAAATGTTAGGCAAACAAAAATTTAACACTGAACATTTTTACAAGCAGAACGGCTCTAAAGGGGACAGTTATCACACGTGGACACTGACATCAGTCCTCCTCCAACGGGTCATGGCAGCCGCTCACCCCGGCGACACTGCCCACGCCTCTAGCCAGCCACAGCCCTCACTCCCGCGGAGCCGCAGGGCAGAGCTCTATTGTGTCCAGCTTCCCATCACACAGCCACCACCCAGGGCGAGCACTTCTAACACACATTTAGCAACCCCCGAGGAGACTTTCCCCTGAAAAGTTATAACTTAATTCTCCATTTTTTATGCGAGGGTTTTTAATTAATGTATCTGCACAATAATTTCATCTGGTGAGGGGAAAACTGCTGATTACAGCTAATGCCTTGGCCTGGATTTTTGTTGCTGCCAATTTATTTTCTCATTATTCATGGTGAAAGTAATAACTGAACCTCCCATGCCAAGACAAAACTGTAGAGTGAAGCATAATTTGAAGATTAGTTCTAAATAAATAGCCATGCTCAAAGCCCACCAGGTAAAAACAGTTGCTTATTCTTCCTAGAAATGGGCCCCTGTGGGGAAGGTTGAGGTGGGCACCTGAAGTCACAGAGCTTCAAAGCCTGGAGCGAGCGTCCCCAGCTCAGATTTGGACAGGGGAGATTATAGATGCTGTGGATGAGGGTGTGGACTGTCCTCAGAACACATCCTTAGAGTCCCAGGTGGGTGTGTCCAGGCCAAGCCCCAGCTCTACCCTGTCACCTCGGGTCAATTCATTGACCCGCAAAGCCCGTTTTGTCCTCTGGAACATGGAGATGAGAATAGCAGCTAACGCGCAGGCTGTGGTGAGGATTTAAAAGATACAGGCGAGACCCTCAGCAGTGTCTGATAAGTAGTGCATGCTCAGTCCATGTGAGCTCTTTCTTCTCCTTGGCCGTCAACACACTTAGGATCTGAGTGCCTCCAAGCCCTCACGCCGTGAGCTTCGGTGGCCTCCCTTCTGCTCTGGCCAAGGGTGACTCTTACACACAGTTTCTACATTAAATGTACCTCTAAAGTTTTGGAAATAGCTGAGATATAACTCTTTTTCAGACTGCTTCCAACCCAACCAAACCCTGTATGGTGAAGTTTAATGACGTCATGGAACATGAGCCACGCTGCAGAGCCCTTCCGTGGATTTAACGTTGACTGGACTCCCGTTTCCTTCCCACGAGTCACTCTTTATTATTGTCAAGGAGATCCAGATGGGTTAAAGAAAACTAGGAGGGGAAATAGTGAGCAGTTACGTGGACCCAGCCTAGCGGATAACATTTGTAGGCCGGCCAACGCATTTAAAGTATTCCTGAAATCAAACCTGCTTTCCGTCACGTGGTTGTACAATGGCGTTGATGGGATTCTAATGGATCCCCAGATTTCATTTCAGTGGCGGACTTGCTTACACTGGTGCTCATTCCTCTTTAAGAGACACACGTGATCACAGCCACGCTCTGAATGAAACAAGCTCAGAGAGGCTGAGTAGCGTCTGAAAGTAGCCCCAGGGGTGGGCAGAGATTGGAACGTAAGTTTTTATGGCTACAAAGTACATACTTGCCCCTCAACCACATGACAATGACCTTGACTCCGAAGGTGGTTTACTGATTCCTACAGAGGATTGATCCTGTGGCCACTGAAAAGCGGTGTGGGAACCCCACTTGGCGGTGGCGGACCACTGTCAGCGATCACTGGCAGCTTCCCCCATCAGCCTTCCCACCCCGCCTGCTGCATTCAGTCAGTGCAAACAGTTTCGGGGAAATTTCCATGAGCCTTTCCCTGCACTGGCATTCAGCAAGGATGTGCGGGGACAGCACCTGGCCATGAGGGAGGGTGAGTCTCCTGTTCAGGGGCTAGCACACACTCTACAATTGCACGTCCCGCCATGACACGGCAAACCAGGCTGCGCCTTAGACTCGACAGGATTTCTCACTTATTTTTACAGAAGTGATGCCTTTCTTGTTCTTTGAAAAATAATTTTAAAGTCTCTTTATTTTAAATATTCTAAACAACTACAAAGGACACATGGACAAAACCAAAGGGGAGTGGAATCAGGGGAGGGAGTTGGGGATGGCTGGGGTGGGGGGGAGTGGTGGGGGGAACTGCAGACAACTATACTTGAACAGCAATAAAATGAAAAAAAATGCGTTCTATGTTTTTTTCCTAAACCTAGAGCATTGTTATGAATAAATGATTCAAATAATAAACTGCAAGTATAAGAATATTATTTGTGACATACTAACTCAGCATCTTCTCATGGTTCACAATCATTTAGCTCAGAAAAATGGCAATGGAATGTAGAAATGCCTCCTAAGTGCTAAGTTATTGGTCATGTCTAAAAATTTGGAAAATTTTGTAGTAGCCTCAAAAATAAATAAATAAATAAACATTCTAAGTGTGGGCAAAACCTGTTAAGGAAATGAAGACTCGCAGGAACATGGCAACAAGGTGTGACCCTCTACACTCTCAGATTCTTCATCTTATTTCATCTGTAATAGCCAATATAATTCATTTGTTAAAAACATTTCATTTGATATAACATTTCCAGTCTTCACTGCTAGCATGAAATAGCCTCTTACAGACTCTGGTGTTTTAAGCACTCCACTTTGCCTTTACAGATGATAAGACTAAACTTACAATCTTAATAAATCTGGTCTTTTCCAGTATTGATTTCAAAAAGCCCTTGGCGGTAATTGAGATTGATAAGATCACTGCTACTTATTAAAATATGAGAGTTATTTTTCTTTAGTGACATTGTAATGAGTTAGAAATGTCCAGTGATGTCATCGTGCTGGGGAGAAAGGACAAAATGACCGTCCGCCCTGAGTCCGCGCACTGAGGATGTGAATGACCACACTCAAAGCAGGCCTCTTCGGTCAGGCACGGCCTTGCCAGAGCTGCGCCTGCTTCAGCCACCGCTAAACCTCGTCCTTGGAAGTCTTCAATGGATTCTGGCACTGACATGCCCTACAACGGTCACTGCTGTGAGGGGCCATTTCTTCTCTCTGCCTTTTGAAATGTAGGCCCACAGGCGATGCCATCGCACCCTGGCCCACCCTGTGCGCCAGGTAATAAGGGGTCAGGTGTGCCTGCAGGCAGGTGCACTGCCCAGCATCCTGGTGAGTTTGCCTCTCCTTCCTCCCCTCTTCTCCTCTGGACTGAAGTGATTTCCCAACAGCTCACCCCACCATTATCCTCTCCGGAACCCTTCAGCTCTCCAGGTTGCTTTCCGATTAATTTTCCTAAAGTAAATCTCCTTAGAGGCCCCCTCATCACCCTGGGAACCGGAGTCGACCCCTTCCCTGAGTAACCCAGCAGTTCAGGTGTCTGCACGCAGGTGTCTCCCCCTCTCTCATGTCCGGGCTGCGCTGGGCCCGCACACAGCACGGCCTTTCCTACCTCTGCCAGAATAATCTGATTTTTGGAAGTAGCAGAAAATGAGAACCAGTCCTTTTGACCTCATGGGTGCAAAGCCACACGAAGGTGTTCTCGGCCAGCTCTGCACAACTGGACCTCCTATGAGGCTGGGGAAGTTCTGTCTCTGCTTTCTCGGTGGCTACTGGGTGCAGGGTGCGGCCACTGAAAACCAACTTTGACATTATTTACATTCACTTATTTTAATGCAAACAGGCGGTTTGTCCACAAGGGTACGTGCTCATTGTTTAATATTGTAGATTGTCGGGCAGTACATAAGAAAATAGATTCTGTACCAAGACACAGATAAGCCCAAAGGTGTATAGTCTGTTGGACACTGGTTGGGGGGTGGCAGGGGGTGGAGAGGAATCCCTAACTTCTCAAGGGCTCTTTGAACTGATCATAATATCTTACCTTGTGCCTCATTTATAAATGGATTAAATCAAATATTGTATGTGTTCACTTTATACTTGCTTGAAAGTCAGGATTTGACTTTCTGTACATTGTACTTGAACACCTTATTTTTATGGAGAGAAGACTGTGACAGGCTTAGCAGGGGCTGTGTCTGAATAAGTGTGTAGTAAATGTGCATCTTACTCTCCCCCTTTCCCCCTAACAGCATCAAAAAATGCAGCATTTCTACATACCCGAATTTCCCTTCCCCAGACATGCCACCTCCTCCAGGAAGTCTGACCTGATTCATCTATTAAATGTAAACCCTCTGCCCTAAATTCCTGTTGCATTTTAGTTACATTTTTCACCAGCTACTGAAATCACTGTCCCTTCCACCTCATCCCACAGATCTTTGTATCATCCCTGTAGACTTCAGATATTTGAGCGTGTGGGAAGAACTGCATTGCACTGCATTTTGCTTGTGTCAACGCATAAAGAATAAACCACGGCAAATACGCGGAGGAAGCCAAGCAACCAGACTGGAGACCGAACGTCTTCAAGCTGGCGAGAGGTAAAATCGCAACAAAGTAGCCCTCAGATAACTTAATCACTGTGACAGTGTGGTGAGCAATGTCCTTCCAGACCCATTAAAATGACATGCACGTTGATAATTATTTTTGCAGCGTCGGGATTCTGAAACAAAATGTTTCTCAGCTTCTGTTATTTGGCCATGCTAAATGGATGTTGTCAAGAGATTAAATGTAAATTGGTTATAAATCTTCATTTAATGGCATCGTGTAGGGAAGGCGACATTACGGCACCCACGTTCGTGTTGGCATTGAGAAAACGAAGAGTCTTATTTTAATGGTATCAAGACTATTGAAATGATTGTTTATTCTCTAAAACAGGCTTTGGATTTGAGGGTGACGCCACCGATGGTTAGCATGGAATCTATGCGCAAGGCTGGAAAAAACTGAGGGCGATGAGCTGGCCCTTCTGGACTCCAAGTGGACAGGACAGCCTTGTCTTCCCGACGTGGAAGTCTGCGTGCAGGGTGCCACGTCCTGGCCTGAAAGGTGCGCTCATTCTGCTAAGCAGACTTTCCGAACCAATTGAAGAATCTGGTTTCAGAACAGTCTTTAAAAACCCAGCTTGCTGACCATCCAGCAAGGACCGCGGATCTAGTTCTGATCTGCAGACGGTCCCTCTGAAGCTCCGTGGTCACCTTTACGCTCGAAGTCAGGCTGTCCCGCAGCCAGGGGAGCTTGATGAACACCCCTCACTGACACCTCCGACGCGTCACTGTTGAACGATGAGACCAGGCTGCGTTGCTGTAACTGCAGGAGTCAGCAAAACCCGACTTGGGAATAAAACTCCTCTGCTGGCTGTGTCTTTCAACCTTGGGGAGAGCGTTCCAAGGGATAAGATATGGGCTTTGGAAGAAACTAAATCTCCTGCAATTTCAGAAAGACTTACTACATCGAATCAGGATGGCAGTAATAATCTTGACATCAGAACTGTCCCAGGGGAGACCTGCAATATGTGTGTGTGTGTGGGGAGGCAGACATTCCCCTTTAGCCTCTCGTGGGGGGAGGCCGAAGTTGTGGCAGGAACAGAATGGAAGGTCAGAAAAGACCAGCCGAGGCCCCCTGAGAGCGGAGGGGAAGCCCCAGAGAAAAGGAAAAGCAAAGGGCGCTGTGCAGGAGAAAGACATGCGCAAAGGGAGCCATGGAAATGACAGGGACACTGAGAGAGAACAAGGTCTCATGGAGTCACATCCTCTAACCCCGGGACCTTCTGGGATGGTGCTGTGTGATCTCCATGCTCCTGCCTCATTACGCGGCTCGAACGGGCCTTAGTGCCCCACATGGTCTCCATGCGGCGCGTAAACCTGGCAGGCTTGAGGGCCCCTGGCTTTCCCCGCCCCTCCGCCTCCTGCCGCCCTGGCTTTCCCCGCCCCTCCGCCTCCTGCCGCCCTGGTGTGGGTGGCCGTGCAGGACCCCACGTGCGCGCAGACCGGCACTGGCATCCGCGCCTTCCCTGCCCGGACTTGGCCTCCTCACGTTAGAAAAGACTGTTCATGAACAAACCAGTTAAAGGGATATTTACATTTGCACAGAAGAGAAGAATTACTTTTAGCTGAAGGAAAACATGCAATCATGGCATGAAAATGTCCGCTAAGGAAAGACATGGAAGGGATGTGGAGGGAAATCCCAGCACAGCGCGTGGCAGAAGGAACAGGGGGTCTGTGTGTGATTCAACCTGCAAACACCACGCACAAGACTCAGACTCAGGAGTCACCCTGGGGGTGGACGGCCAACCTGTTAGAGGACTGACCCAGGGTGTCAGAATGACCATGGTCCGAGGCGCTTTCCTGGCGCAGGGCAGCTCTGTTGCACCCCCTTTTGGCAAGGCTGCTGGCGGGAGAGTGCAGCCCTTGCTGGGGGAGTGAAGACAGCTTGGCATGGGGAGCAGTGCCCTGTGGAACTCCAGGCCTGGGAGGATCATGATGGTGGAGCTCCTCAGTGGGTCTGTGTCCTCCCACAGGAAATCCCAAGACTCCCAGACACCCAAATCAGAAAGCTGCTGGCACCCACTTCTGTCCCGTGGTCCAGGGCCTGAGGCAGCGGGAGAGCCTGGGGTTGAGGGGCTGCAGTGGGGGCAGAAGGAACCCACACATCTGGGGAGGGGCCTGGGCATGGGTTGTTTGTTCCGTTTTAGTGGGTTTTTGTTTTTGAAGCTCACCAGGCAATCCGGATGAACAGCAAGGGATGGAGACTGTTCATACGGAGATTCATGAGATTCAGACGTCAGCTGGAGGACAGAGAACAGTCATTCCAGAGCGGAAGGTGGCCTCCAGTAGTGGTCCCATGGAGACACCGCTGGGACCCTAAGGACGCAGCCC
Source organism: Macrotus californicus (assembly GCA_007922815.1). Classification (NCBI taxonomy): domain Eukaryota; kingdom Metazoa; phylum Chordata; class Mammalia; order Chiroptera; family Phyllostomidae; genus Macrotus; species Macrotus californicus. Next base: position 88,489 of record VMDR010002003.1, read on the forward strand.
CCATGGGGGGCCTCACGCCCATCCGGAGAGGTCATCTGCGTCCTCCTGTCTGTCTCCCGACTGCCACCAGATGCTGCTCTCTTCAGAGGACTCTTCTTTAAAAGTCAACCACAGGCTCAGCCCGGTTGCACAGAAACTTTCCCATAAAATCTGCAACCTCGTCGACCCAGAGGCCCATGAAATATCCCTTCATCTACCAACCACATCGGCAATGGCCACGCTGTTTAGTAAAAATGATACAAATTGATTGACAACCGTTCGATGTTTAGCTCTTCAGCTTCCCTCACTGTCATTACCGGGCTTATTTCATTTCTAAATTGAACTGCATAGTGCAACATTGGGCCAGATAGATTCTGTGTCTGCTTCTTCCAAGGATTCTCATTACCAAAACGACCAGGAGAGGCGGCGTTAGGTGTAGAACACGTTCGTGTTGGGTAACACTCAACTGTCTTCCTGGCGTGGAGGGGGAAACGCACTTTAGCAGGAAGTCCTTTTGCGGCACTTCACAGATGGAGCTCCACAATTAAACCATTTCTGTTGAGATGACCGGAGGTCAGATGAAGCCCGTACTGGGTGCGTGCCACTGACCGGTGGTGGGTGGAGGTGGAGGGGAGGCTGCGCTATTGCTGCATCTGCTTTGCAGCGACTCTGATTGCAGGCGCCTGGGGTGCTCCGCTGTGCAACCCTGAGGCCGTGGCTCACGAGGAAATGGTGAGCGTGGGACACCTCTCTGCCCTGCCCTCTCACATCGCTGCGTGGCTTCGGAGGGCACCCTCCACCTCTGGCAATCAGACTCCACTCACTGAGCGCCTGCCACTGTGCTCATCTGGGGTCGGAGTGTTGAAGGTCCCTGAGATGTCCGTATCTATTCTGTGAGTTCTACAGAAGGAAACTCTGAGTTTCAGGGATGCAGTCTCCCCGGAGCTACGGTGTCTGGGTCAGTGTGGCCCGTTGGATTTAAGCCCGTGACTCCAGTGCCCTTGTCCCTTTGGCCATGGTTCGCTCTGAAATTAGATTTGATGCTGGCAAGGCAGCCTCTCTACAAAAATAGAACCAAACGCACGAACTGGGAGGGGTGAGCATTTGCAGTTGATGTGATGCTGGATTCAGGAATAACTGGATTCCAGTGGCAGCTGGGTGATGATTGGCAGCTGCATGATTTGGGACAAGTGTTCAAATCTTTCTAAGTCTCAGTTTCTTTAACAGGAAGGTAACACATGTCTCAGATAATGGCCGAGAGCAATAAATGAAAGAAAAATATTTACTGCCTGGTGTGTATTTCCAAGTCTCCTGGGTGAGGATGGTCAGGGATGCGGCCACTAGGCCAAAATGCAGAAAGGAAAACTCTCTACATAAAGGTTAAAACGTGACTAAATCAACCAAGGGTGAAAGTCACGATTCCGGGTAAAAAGCACAATCAGCCAACCAGCGCGACGGGTCTGGAGTGGGTCACTGCGGCAGGCAAGTCCGGGGAAGAGCAGCCCTTGGGGAGGGTAGCTCAGGAGGCTGCCCTCATCAAATACCTGACCCTGTGTAAAGCCACGGACCTCAGCGGGCACATGTGACAGGGTCAGACTCAGGCACGGAGACACCGAAGTCCCTGATAAATGCCAGATGTCACCGTTTTACCCTTGTCTTGGACCAAGGCTGCAGTGTGAATATATTTGCAGATGGCATTCGCTCCCAAATTCTCTTGCGTTGTCTTGGTCAGCCACCCACTCTCCTGTTGGTGTCAGTTCCGAGGCTCCGAGTGAGCAAAGGGAGAGTGGGACCCTGCCGCACCTCAAAGTCTTCCCTCCTCAGGTCGGAACGCACTGTGTGAAAGATTCACTCCTGCTGGCCTAGTTTCTTCTTTAAGAATCTAATGTACCAATAATGCACATTCTGCCTGGTTTCGTTCCAGGATGTTTATTTATTGAGTGGGGAGTTATTTCTTCTCTTTGTTCCTTCTCCCTCCCCGCAGGGCCGAGCTCCGTATCTTGCATTTGCTGCTCATTGAAGACATTGAACTGGCAGCCAAATGAGGTAGAACCCCTTCAGTAGGGACCGCTCATCCTTTTGCATCTGCATATTCCCTTGACAGTAACTTGGCTGATGACATTGAATGGCAAAGAATAATGAGAAGTTCCTGAGGCCCTGGTTTCTGACTTTGGCTCCTTTCTGTAGCCAGAGCCACTGAACTTTTCAAACAAGTGTGCCTTCTCCGGCACTTCTGGATTTGGGTCAGATTTGGAGTGGTAATGACTTAAACTCCAAGCGTGGCCCATGGCACCATCCATGTGACGTCACAGCAGGAAGAGCTGACACAACCACTCCAAAGTTGTCAGTCAAGTTCCGCCACCTCGCAAACCCAGACCTGACACAGACTACGCACACCTGGGCTTCATTACCAAAATTAAGATGATTGAAAACACGTAAAGCGTGCCAGACAGGAAGTGCCAAGGTATTTCTGCCCTCGGTTTTGAGATGCACATAGTCAGACGAAGCTCAAGAAGTTCTTAAAGAGATATTAACAAATGCAGATTAAGGGGCAACTGTAAGAGAGCAAGTATTTGCTTTATCATTTGGAGATCTCAGTTTGATGGTCCTGTAACCCCTAAAAAGGAAGCATTTTCAAAGGAATCGGCGGAACGCGAAAGGCACAGAGAATTCGGACACTGACTCCATCACGCAGTCTCACCTAACCGTGTTAACAACTTCTACCGTGAGATGCGTGTTGGCTGTGAGGAGACACGCATGCTCGCAAAGGTAAGAGTGAGTTTGGTGGGGGTGTTTGAGAGTCAGAGACACTTTGGCTTAAATTGGAACCTTCCAGTTTTACAGGCCTGGGCCGTATGGGAGGCAGAATTCCATGCTGGTCCCCAAGACCTGGGCCCCGGGTACACATGTCTGTACGACCCTCTCCCCTTCTGTGTTGGGGAGACCAATGGACAGGATCGATGCCACTGCCAGTATCACGAGTTTTCATCAGATTGCAACAGTGAAGGGGTCTTTCAGATGCACAGACGGACCATCAGTGGGTGCTGAGTTTTAATGAAAGAGAGAGAGGCCCTGGGTGAGCCCGACCTAATCAGGTGACACCTGGGTCTTCTCTGAAAGAAGAGATGGTGTGTCCTGTGAGTGTCCAGGAGAGGGCCATGAGGAGGGCACTGCAGGGGTGCCTGGGAGCTGAAGGCAGCCCTAGCTGACCTCCCGCAAAGAAGCAGGGGCCTCCGGCCCACAGCCATAGCACCAGCACTGTTGGTGGGAATACAGACCGGTGCAGCCACCGTGGAAAGCAGTGTGGAGTTACCTCAAAAAATTAAAAATGGATCTGCCTTTTAACTCAATGATCTGACTTCTGGGAATATATCTTAAGAAACATGAAACACTAATTTGAAAAAATTCACACACCCCTATGTTCACTGCAGCGCTATTTACAATTGCCAAGATGAGGAAGCAGCGCCAGTGTCCATCAGTAGATGAGAGGATAAACAACTATGATACATTTACACAGTGGAATTCTACTCGGCCGTAAAAAACAAGAAAATCTTACCCTTTGCGACAGCACAGATGGACCTGGAGAGCATGATGCTGAGTGAAATAAGCCAGTCAGAGAAAGACAAGTGCTGTATGATTTTACTCACATGTGGAATCTAATGAACAAAATAAAGAAATAAAACAGAAATAGACTCACAGAGAACAGACCGACAGCGGTCAGAGAGGAGGGTGTTTGAAAGGCTGGGTGAAAAAGGTGAAGGAGTTAAGCAAAAAAAAACCCCCCAAAACAAAAAACTGACAGGCACAGACAACTGTACGATGATTACCGCAGGGAAAGGGGGTGGGGGGTGGTAGAAGACGGCATAATGGTGGTGGAAGGAGACTGATTGGGGTGACACACACACAATACCATATGCAGGTGAAATATTATAGAATTGTACACTTGAAATCTATATAATTTTAATAACCAATGTCACCCCAATAAATTCAATAAAAAACAAAATAAATAAATAAAAATTCAAATCATTTGTTAAAAAATTATTATTACAATATATCAGTTAAAGAATTGATTTTATATAACACCATTAAATAATTAAATACTTATACCACGGTTAGGCTTTCTTCTCTGTAAATTAAAAGGATTTTTCTAAGCACTTAGGATCTGAGGATCTAACATACTTCAAATAAACTGCTGATTCTACAAAATTAAATTAACCTATTAAAATAGTATAACTAGAAAAGAATATATGCATACTGAAGGGTATTATGGGTGAAGAACATGCCTAAATTTGGGAAGGACTGAAGGAGAAGTGTGCTTAGAAAGGCATCCTGGATTTGGGGTGTGAGCTGTATGAGGTCTGTCCAGAAGGTATCTAGCCATGTCATATGAAAAACAGAGACATTGACTGAAGACATAAGACACAAGACACATTGTACATAGGACAATGAGGCCTCAGTCCCCTTCAAAGTAGGCACCTTGGGACCTCACAGTTCTCTCATCAGCTGCCTGGTCATATTTTGCTGAATCTCATTGATGGTCTGGAATCTCTTCCCTGTCAAAGGTGATTTTAGTTTTGGGAAAAGCCAGAAGTCACAGGGCACCCAATCTGGGCTGTAGGGGGGCTGAGTCACCTGAGTGATTTGATGTTTTGCCAAAAAACTCTGCACAAGACGTGATGCATGAGCAGGCACATTGTTGGGATGAAGCTGCCAATTACCAGTTGCCCATAGCTGTGGCCTTTTGAGTCATCCAAATAGTTTCCACAGAGGAATATTCAAGTTTAATGCAAAATTTGATGCAGAATTTGTTGCTCTACTCACTCAGTCATTTTGAATGTGACGGCCACACAGTACACATGCGCACTCAGCAGCATCTACCGCCCCCACTGACTAGTGCAGTGAAGTCGTCATTGTTCAGGCACGTGCATTCCAGTCCACGCTCCCTAACTGCCAGGTCACATCGATGTGGCACAAACCACTCTCATTATATTAATAATGGCTGGACTTGTTCCAGACAGACCTCAGATTTTGGTCCTAGAATAGACAGTCGGAGGACAGGTCTGCATCAGTACTCCTGGAGCCAACGCTGGCCTGCTACTTTGTTCCACCGCAGTTCCGACGCTCAGTTTAGCAATTCTGGCACACTGAGCCAGTGGCAGCCCTGGGAACCTGTCCGGGTATCACACCCACGCAGTCACTGCCACGTCCTGTCATCCCCACATGGGCATCGCCTGCATCCATGGCCTCACACCTGCTTTCTGGCTCAGACAAGTTCTTACTAATAAACCACAATTTAAAGCAAAAGAAACTCATCCCACACAGGCAAGCCACAAAGGCTCCTGGGGGGACAGTGTACGGCTTTGGGTCAGAAGCATCTGGCAAGAGCATCCGCTCCCCTGCCTGATGGTATGATGTCGGGGTAGTGAGATGAGACCACCGGCCAGAAGGTGCTGTTGAGCGGAGGAAATTGACCTGAAATGTGTCAAGTGCCCTCAGGGAGCCCCACATTCTCTGAATTTCCCTTTCTGCCCAACAGGCCATGACCCCTTTGCCATGAGAAGATGTCCACAGCGGGGAGGGCTCTCCCCTGTAGACCTGTGTGTGACTGCCCCTCATGGACTGTCCAGGCCTTCCCACAATGGGAATTGTGGAAGAACAAACACAGGCTATTACACACTGCCACCACCCGGCGTCTGTGTGTGACCAGCAGCGGCTCTTCTCTTACATGTCTCTGTGCACAGACATCGAAACTCAGCTTCTTTCGCTCATTGGTGCCACCTACGTTTTTGCTGATGTTGTCTGTCAGGCAGCGGTGCCCATGTCGAGGGTGCTGTTTTTGATTTGACCAGGATAGTTGGTGCCACACAGACAGCAGATACTGCACAAACGTGCAACCGTGGCGGTGGGAGGAAGTGTCCTACACACATATTCTCTACATACATGAATGAGACCTGACCCTCTCCAAGAAGGGCCCTGAGCAGGGAGTGAGACCACGGGCTTTGGCGTGAATGGGAGGGATGGTCACACGCTGGACACTGGCTCCGTCACCCTGTGATCTGGGGCACGTTCACTCAGGCTCCCTGAGCCTCACTTTCCTTTTCAAGTGAAAATACAGACTAAAAAATAAATACACCTTTTAATTTATGTTTCTATATATAACTTAAGGGTAGTCACAAGATACATATGCCCCACACAAATTACATTTAGAAGATACATGCACCGGCATACACATAAAGAGAGTGGGAAATGCCGGTCCTGGGGAGAGTCTACTGAATAGGAACTGTAATGCTGTTACAACAGGAAAAATAAAATAAAATAGAATCAGGAAAAACTGGGCAGATGAGAAAGAGAGTGAGAAAGAAGAGTCAGAACCTACCGAGAGAGAGAGGGAGACCCAGGACCCAGGACATGGAAGGAGGGAGACACCAGCCTCATGGCTGTGCTGAGCCCGCCTACTGCCTCTTGGTCAGGGTAACGGCCCAGACCCGTGGTGGTGCTGTGATGGGAACAGACAGTGCAGGTGATGCGAATGGTCCCAAGCAGCAGGGCCACTTGGGGCAAGTCACAGGAGCTTGGGGGAAGCTCTGGGGGGAAGTCTGGGAGGAGTCTGTGCAGAAGGAGAGGAGGTGACATTATGAGATGGAAAACCCTAACAAGTACAACGAGACGACCTTGGGCTCTGGCTGGCTCCCTGCTGCCCCACATGCTCCAGTCAGATCCGTCCTTCGGATCGACAACTGACTGTCCACAAGTCCATGGGCAGGAAGGAGAATGTCCTTTACTCTTCGCAATGATCAGTGTTAGTGATGGTGGCCATGGGACACATTCTCAGGGCGACATGGACTTCCACTTAGAAACCTGACACTTAAAGTTATGAGTTATTAAAATGGGAAACAAAAACATTCAGGGCAAAATGTTTGTTCAGCCACTGATCTCCTGTTTTTCTGAAAGATGACTGAAAGTTTCCAAGTTAATGCCTCATGATACGTGAACTGATGGAAGTTACAAATATCTTCGAGGAGCTATTCAAACCCTATGAGAACGCTTTGTTACTGAGGAGAGAACGTGAAAAGTAGCTGAGCTCCGATGGCTGGGAGAGCCCGGGAGTATGCTTTACGTATCAGTTTACAAACATTCCATCCAGTCTCCTTGAAGTAGAATTCCTACCGAATGTGGTTCTGGTTCTTCAGATCCTTCTAGATCTCTCGAGTAGCCACTAGCAACGGCACTTCCAGGGCTGTCAGCCAGGAACTGGGCTCTGTGTTTCCCACCATGAGCTGCTCCTTGGCCAAGTTCTCTGCCAGATCCCTGGCCAGCTGCTCCATGTTGGGAGGCAGTAGGGTCCGGCTCAGGCACTTCTTCCTTTTTCTATCTGTGCTCACTCTTCAGATGAGCTTAGTGCACTGTCTTAAATACCTACATCCTGATTTCCGCCAAATTTACATTCTACCTTTGGGCTCCAGATTTGTTCAGCAAATTGCCTCTGTGACTCATCTGCCTTAATTGGTATCTCAAAATTAATATGTCCAAATTAGAACTCACGATTATTCCTCAACAAAGCCTGCTCCGGCCCACTCTTCCCATCCTAATAAAGAACCTTGCCAAGGCCGGGCACTGGATGGGAATATCTATGACTCAGCCTTCAGTCCTCCATTCCTCTCAAACCAGTGCAAGAGGCACACAGTCTGTCTTCAAGGTCTCTCTGGAGTTGGACCACCTCTCACCAGCTCCAAAGCTGCACAGCCCTGATCCAGCTGCCACCACGGCTTACCTGGATCCTCAAAATTGCTTCTGCTACTTCCATTTCTGCCTGACTACACCGTTCTCCCCAGTTCTCCCTCAGAGCCTGGACTTGGCTTTGAGTAGATAAATTAGATCCCAGAACTCCTCAGCTCAGTGTCCTCTGATGGTTTCATGTGCACATTCCTCACACACACCTTCCTGGTACTGCGTGCCCCTGCCTTACCTCTCCCCAAGCTCATCACCTCCGACCCCAGTCCAGCCACATTGACCTTTCTGCACGCACTGAACTCAATGCCTTCCTCACCTGGCCTTCCCTCCTTCTCTAAGGAATTGCTCTGAACCTTACACACAGGTTTCCTCAACCCACTCAGAGCTCTGCTTCGAGAGACAGCCCTTTCTGAAGAAGCTCGTTTCCATGCAAACCACTTCCACCTTACTCTCAAGTCTTCCGATCTGTCTCATGTTTCTTCATGGTACTCAACGCCAGCTCAAATTATATAGCAAATGAATTTATTACCTTGTTTGTTGGCTGTGTCTGCCACCACGGGGTCAGTTCCATGGGGTAGGAGTCCCACCTGTGGCGTTTACTATTGTGTCCAAGCACCTAGAACGACGCCAGCTGAGGGCAGGCACTCAGTAACTGCTGCTTTATTAGAGGGAACTTCAGTGAGTGCAGACACTTCATCATATTCTGTTACTCAACAGGTCTTACAATCTATTCTTGCAATAGGAAGTACAAATAAATATGACTTTGAAGAGCAAAGTTATTAGTTTTAATCAAGTCTATGAGGTCTTTCCGGAAAACTTCCAGCTATTGTAAATATAACAAGAATGGTTTGTGTGACATCGACATAACCTGGCAGCCCAGGAGAGGGGACTGGAATGTAAATGCATGAACAATGACGACTTCACTGTACTAGTCATTGGGGACAGTAGATGCTGTTGAATGAACATGTGTACATGTGTGGCCACTGTATTCAAAATGACTGAGCAAGTAGAGTAATAAATTTGGCGTTAAGCTTGAACATTCCTCCAGGGAAACTATTCAGATGATTCAGAAGGCTTTCTGGGATGACACTACGAGTGCCATGCAAATACAAGTGTGGCATAAAGGCTTCAAAGATGGGCGAGAATCTGTTGAAAGGGATCCATGTGCTGGAAGGCCTGCAGCAAGCAGAACCCCTAAGAATGTTGAACACGTACGGGCTGCAATCAACACAGATCAGCAACTGACAGTGCAAGAACTAGAGGCTGATCTGGGGATTCCAAACACTGCTGTGTCTGAGATTTTGACACAGGATCTTGGTATGAAATGTGGTAAAATTGGTTCTGCAGCTTCTGCTTCAGAGCAGAAGGAACATCGGGCTGCAGTTGCTAATGACTTGATCCAAACCACCACCAATGAACCAGTTTCCCTCAAGAAGGTCGTAGCCAGAGATGAATGGTGGGTCTATGGCTATGATCTGGAAATGAAGGCCCAGTCATCTCAACAGAAGTCGTCTGGTTCTCCGCACCTGAGAAAGGTGCAGTCAAGTCACAGCAAGATGAAGACCATGCTTTGAACAGTGGAAGAGATACTGGGAGAACTGTGCGAGGTCCCGAGGTGCCTACTGTGAAGGGGACTGAGGCGTCATTGTCCTATGTACCATGTTCCTTGTATCTTGTATCTTCTTCAATAAATGTCTCTACTTTTCATAGCACGTGGCTGGATACCTTCTGGACAGACCTCGTATACAAATGCATATGCGCACATCTTCATTATTATATCATGTGTATATCTGGGACCAGTGGGTGCATGGATCAAGCATCAATGTGCACGCACATGCAAGCTTAGAAGTAGCTCTGATCACAACGCCAGGGCACCAGGAGCCTGGAAGCACACGGTCTAGTCCGGGCCACCTGCTGGGCCAGGAAGAGCAGCGGGAGCAAAGTGGGAAGAAGGGTACCTCTCTGAGGGCAGTACTCTGCTCTCGTCCTGCTCTGCAGCAGACGCCCCATCCGTGAGAGGATGGACAGAAGTCACGAAGGGCCACCGGAGCTGGAAGGCACTGGTGTGGGGCTCGGCAGGAGCCAGGACAAGAGCCAAGAGAAGGGCACTTGGCTGATCGCCCACTTCCTGGGTGGCTCCACTTCTGTTCGGCGATTGTTATTATTGTGATTTTAATAATACCAGAGACTGTGAGTCTGAACAACGTTCCTGCTAGGACTGGCCTTCTGACTTCAACTGCAACTCAACTGTATTTTCACACAGCACAGTCTACGGAGCTCAAAGACAGGCATCCACACAATTGATGAGGAGAGGAGGGTCGCAGAAGTCGAGTGACCACAGCCTGGAGAGAGGCACATTCTTGCTTTGTCATCATGCCCGTCAACTGCATCCCACCAGAAACCCTTCCCGGTAACCCACACTCTCCTCTGTGCCAGGCAGCCATCGCACGGGTCCTTGAAGTGCTACTTTATAAAACTTCCACGCATGCCTGCCTGATAATACCTTTGAATCTCTGCTGTTGCTTACAGGTTTTCTTTCCTTCCCATAAAAATATTCAAAAATAAAACAGTAGATTCAGACATCACCTTCCTAATGTGATATAAGTCCGCAGACTGACCACCCCTGTCCTGCCGCAATGCTGTAGATGGCGGAGTAATTGCATAAACGGTTTATCAGCCTTCTCAATAAATGAGGGGCAATTCCCTCTTCTCCAGATCTGACAAGTAAGTCCTCTCCCTCTCCCTCTCCTCCTATAACTCAAATTAGCTTCCAAAGAAATACTTGAGGGCTAACAGGTGACAGAGACAGACCACTCCTGGGTCGCCCTCCATGCGGGTTTTCTTATTGGCCATGATTTCCCATTGAAATATTAACATCTGTCATTGTTTAGGGAGAAATTTTATTTTTTAATGGGAAAACCTAATTCATGGTCCAGTGTTCTGAAAAATAGTTGTATTTCCAATGGATTTCAGGTAAGTAAAGTTATGCCCGAATAGACAAACAGACTTTTTAAATGGGGAAGAAATCATTGAGGAAAATAACTAGCCGTGGTGTTACACATCTTCCCGAAGCCCCTAAGTTTTTGAAGATGAAGAACTGCCTTGATTTGGGCCCAGAACTGCAAGGAAGGGACATGGGAGTTAAACCGGAAAAGTGGAGCAGACAGTGCCAGCTGCCTCCTGGGCCTCTGTCGGGAAAGCTGAGTCTTGTTGTAGGTCATCTGAGGAAATAGCCGCCCTGCACAGGGCACGGCCCTAGAAAAAGTGCTCCCACGTGACAGCTCCATTCTACCCATTAGTGAAAAACATGCCAAGGTTTTCATATCGTGAAGTTAAGGCATCGCCCCTTCATTCATAAATCAGACAACTAATTCAATCACATTAACCAGTGTCCAGAATGATTAAATACATCCCGGACACAGGAAAAAAAATGAAACCCAACAAAGCAGTCCCTCACAGACAGGAAGGAGAGGGAAAAGGCGTCATCTGCAGAGCTCCCGGGCTCTGAAACCCTCCCTGCTTCCACCCACAATGAGGGATCAGTTGGGATGGGGTGCTGTGGGCACACCTGTCATGTCACCTTGGTAGTCATATACTACATACAGCAGTGCCACAGTGTCCCCACACAGTGTCCCACAGAGCCCGTGGAGAGCGAGGACCGTCACTGTCACCCCCCCCGGGCAGCGGGGAGTCCTGACCCCTGGAAATCCTCCTCTCCTGTGCTTTCTGAACAGGCTCCCCCTTCACGGAGAGCGGGGAGAAGGCGTCTCAGGGTTAAGGGCAGCGAGGGGCGGAGGCCTGGCTGCTCAGGCCCAACTTAGGCTGACTCACTCCCTGTCCTTTGCCAGTAGATTCCTGACCACGAGGCACAGTGTGTTTGCTGGATTGTAAGTGTCCCTTTGGGGGTGGGGTGGGTTCCCCCTGTGGGGCCCCTCCCACGCCTGGCCCTGCTCCTTTGGGCAGTGACCCGCTGGCCTGGTTGGGGGAGTGAGTGTGAGAGACCAGTCCCTGCAGGTGCCGCCCTTCAGTGGCTCCCTGCCCCTTCCTCCTCTCTAAACAGCACAGTCATGGAATGGCCGGTCAGAAGTCAGGGCAAGCGACCTTCTCCCTCGTTGCTGGCAAGTGGATCGCCTTTCCCTCCGCATCCCTGGCCACAGGCCCACAATGGGGCCGCAGTTTTGTATGAAGTCATCGATTTCCCTCCAGCTGAGATTAATCCAGTCGCTTTAGACATTTTAATATTAGCGAGAGGTGCTGTGTGATTTCTTTTCCTCTCTGCTGGGACGCTCTTCCAGGTCTCAAGATCACAGAGGCCTCTGACAAGTTTGTCAGGGACCAGCGGCCACCAGAGTCAGGAAAAAACGCCACCAACACTCATTATGCATTTAGACGTCACAGGACCTTTTGCATGACAGTGTCTGTCCCAAAGGTAGACGGTCAACTACATCTTCGGGCACTCTGGATTAGGGCCGATGGGAGTGGATGATGCAGTCCATTAACAGGGGGATCGATGTCACAGTTTACATTTAAAACCTATGCTTGGGTCAGAAACAGGTCCCGGTAAATGACTAAGAAAAAGGGGAAACTCCAGCACGAAACCGCGGCATTTCTTCTACACAGGTATCTCCGTGAGCACCGACCAATAGCCGGCTGTTTCTTCCCCTCCAGGACCTGCAAAGGCAGCCACACTCAGTGTGAAGGGAAAAACCTGCGATCATCAAACGGCCGAACAGTTGTTTAAATCACCAAGTGTATACAAATCACGTGGCAAGACCCCGAACATTTAAAAGACAGTCAATGAAACAGTAACGCGATCCCCAACAAAACCACCCACCCACAAAGGAGAAATGATTTACAGAATCGTTTCATCCTTTTTTCTCGTTGTGTTATAAAAGTTTCTTTGTTTGGATTATCTCCAGCAGTCTGCTAAATGCAGCAATGCGTCGGCGCGTCCCTGAATGACATGGTCAGGGATGAAGAGTGCTTTACCCATCAGCAGTCAAGGCAGCTCAAAGGTTGGAACAAAGAAATGGGTTCGTGTGAAATGCTTGTTTGGCTTACGCCTTACCCTCAGTCACAGGAAGTGGGTAGAGAGGAGAGTGTACACCATTCCTGAATGCAGAATAACTGAGACACGCCTGTAATCAATGTTTTCAATCAGTATCTTTCAAATGCTATGCAAATGGCACCTTGAAGTACCCAGCTGAGTGTGGCCCAGACCCTCTACATGGCGCTCTGTTCCCTTCTCCCCTCCGGGGCGGCCTGCTCGCGCATGGGCAGCCGTGGGTTCACTTCAAGAGGGTTTTTATCTTCCCGAAGAACTTTAGAAACAATAATGAATAATTGCTACATTTCTCAAGGCTACTCACTGATTAGAAGCAATTCACTCATTTTAATTAAAATAAGAGAAATCGGAAGAACATAACAGAAGCCAGTATTTTAACAAACACAGCAAGAATGAGAGGAAGTGACAATACCCTGCAAAGCAGTAATGTCCCTTGAAAAACCGTACTGACTGATACTGCCTGACACACAGGAAAGGGGCCCTGCCCCAGGGGTGGGACCAGTCCACAAACCATCCAAGGGCAAACAAACTCAGAAGATGAGGAGGAACTGCCTCACAAATCAGAAAAGAGCAGGAAATAAAAGCAGTACTCAAAAGCAGTTTCTTACCTACAGTGCCATTCAATCACCCGTACTTTGAGACTCAAGTATGATGAGCATCTCACTCATGTATGCCCGCACAGAGGGGGGACTCTACAGTGACCTTGGAGGAAGGTGGGAGGTCGCTGCTGGAGAGATGAGAAGCCCTGGCCGACAGCCTCTCTCGGGTGCTTCTGGCAGTCTTACCCCAGAGGCAACTCGCCCTTCTGGGCTCCTTGAACTTCCTTCCATGTTAGATATTTAACCTGGAGAACGTGGGGAAGTGAAAAGCCTTGACCAGTGCTTGTCCTGCAATTCTGCCAAGTGCCCTTCATCATGCCCTTGATGCCGCTCTTACCTGTCGTCCTCGTCATGATTTTAGCCAGTCATACCGGAAAACAGAGCTGAATCAGGATTTCGTTAAGAGGTTTTCAACCTTATTTAGAATTGTGCCAGAATTTTCTTGTATGTAAATCACACCAAACTTCAAAGCTATCATTTAAAACTGTGAAACAAACATTCTAAAAACGCACCACTGTATTCGCACACAGTCAAAGTTCACGGACAGCGCGGGACCGGCAGGACGAAGTGACCGAGCCCAAAGTGCAATGACTTCCAGCAAAGATGGGCTCATTTCTGGAGATCAGTGAATTAGAGAGGCCAAGACAAAGGCTGAGGGGAGTGGAAGCATAGAATAGGGACAGACCATAATACCTGTTTCTTACCCCTACTGACACGGCCAAGCAAGGGTTGGTTAGAAACTTGTTTAAGGAGTTGCACCCAGGGTCTGTAAGTTGTCACTTCCACCATGCCCTTGTCCTAGATGAAAGCCACTTCATGATTTGCTTTAAATGTTGAATGCTTCACTACGGAAATGCGTACGTGGTCATAAAAACGTGCTCGGCCTCACAGCATCAGACGTGACAGGACAGGTTGTGCATCTCTATTGGAAACAATGATCTGAGATTCAGCCCGCTGCCGACACACCAGCCAAGTCCCTCTGCAGTTGCAGTAGGCTTTCCTCGGTTGAGAGGACGATGTGTTACTTAGTTTCAGTGAAGCGGGGTTCTTTCCCCACACTTTTGCCCTGCACAGGCCCCTGTATGATTTTCAGTCTGCATTCCAAAGCACAGTGACGCAGGGGTCTCTCTATGCATTGTCCCTTGGATCTTTCTAAAATGGAGTGTCACACTTCAAATAAAGAACCTACAAACGAGATTTTGAAAATAACAAATTGGATCAAAAGAGGAGAACCTAGACAGCTGTACAAATATCACCACTCGTTACATTTGATCTTCCCAGTAGTCAGAGCAAAAATGGGGACGCAGACGCACCCTGGGCCCTGGCATCTCCTACTGGATGGTTGGTCCTCATGCAGAGCTTAGGACCCCAAAGGGCAGCGCCCCTGGGGCCTCCCCATGACATGGAGTCCCCTGTAGCTTGTGTGATTGTTAGCTGCTGGCAGCAAGAAAAGAAGACACCCCCTGAGACTGAGAAGCCACTTGGCTCCTGAAGCCAGAGGGTCTAAAGTGAACCCTGCCAGGGGCAGAGGAAAGCATGTTAATTTGGATAAAGCATTCCTTTATTTTCTAATGGCCCTCTTCCTTGGAAACCCCCCTAGGTATTTACTGCTTAGGGGGAATATTTACTCAAATGAGTTGCCTGCTGGTTGTAAAGCTTCCTTAAACAACAAACAACTATTAATTAATAAAGAAATATTTTCTGGATTCACAATGTTTTGCCCAATTAAAACAAAGTATTCACAATTACAAATAAATGCCTTCAGTGGCTGGTTGTGAAAGTTTGGAGTTACATGTAGACAAAAATAACTGATACATGCTCTTACC